>PVIU01033232.1:0-12618 GCA_004026605.1 Ondatra zibethicus
CAAAAAGTTAGAAGAAATGAATAAATTCCTCAAAGATACCCTAGAAAACCAAGAAAAAGCAATCAAACAGGTAATGGAAACAGTTCAAGACTTAAAAACTGAAATGGAGGCAATGAAGAAAACACAAACTGAGGGAAGGCTGGAGATGGAAAATCTGGGTAAACGAGCAGGAACTGCAGAGACAAGTATAACCAACAGAATACAAGAGATAGAAGAAAGAATCTCAGACGCTGAAGATACTATAGAGAAAATAAACTCATTGATCAAAGAAAACAACAAATCCAACAAATTCTTAACACAAAACACTCAGGAAATCTGGGATACCATAAAAAGACCAAACCTAAGAATAATAGGGGTAGAAGAAGGAGAAGTATAGGTCAAAGGCCCAGAAAATATATTCAACAAAATTATAGAAGAAAACTTTCCCAACCTAAAGATGAATATGCCTATGAAGGTACAAGAAGCATACAGAACACCAAATAGACTGGATCAAAAAAAAAAATCCCCTCGCCATATAATAATCAAAACACAAAACATACAGAATAAAGAAAGAATACCAAAAGCTGCAAAGGAAAAAGGTCAAGTAACATATAAAGATCAATCTATCAGACTTACACCTGACTTTGTATGGAAACCATGAAAGCCAGAAGGTCTTGGATAGATGTGCTGCAGACACTAAGAGACCATGGATGCAAGCTCAGACTACTATACCCAGAAAAGCTTTCATTCATCATTGATGGAGAAAACGAGATATTTCAAGATAAAAACAAATTTAAGCAATACATAGCCACAAACCCAGCCTTACAGAAAGTACTAGAAGGAAAACCACAACCAAAGGAAGCAAACAACACCCATAATAACACAGACATCTAACAGCCCTCCACTGGCACAACTCAAAGAAGGGAAACACACAAACTCTACAACCCTAAAAATATAACCACAGTTAATAACCTTTGGTCATTAATATCACTTAATATCAATGGACTCAAATCATCTATAAAAAGGCACAGGTTAAGAGAATGGATACAAAAACAGGATCCAACATTCTGTTGTTTAAAGAAACACACCACAACCATAAAGACAGACATTATCTCAGAGTAAAGGGTTGGGAAAAGGTTTTTCAATCAAACGGCCCTTAGAAACAAGCAGGTGTGGCTATACAAATATCGATCAAAATCGACTTCAAACTAAAATCAATCAGAAAAGAAGGAGATGGACATTTTATACTCTTAAGTGGAATAATCCATCAGGATGAAGTCTCAAACCTGAATATATATGCCCCTAATATAAAAGAACCCACATATGTAAAGGAAACATTACTAGAACTCAAAGCACACATCAAACCCCACACACTAATAGTAGGAGATTTCTACACTCCTCTCTCACCAATGGGCAGGTCAACCAGACAGAAACTTAACAGAGAAATAAGAAAATTAACAGACGTAATGAATCAAATGGACTTAATAGACATCTATAGAACATTCCACCAAAACAGGAAAGCATATACCTTCTTCTCAACATCTCATGGAACCTTCTGGAAAATTGATCACATACTTGGTAACAAAGCAAACATCCACAGATATAAAAAAAAATGGAGTAACCACCTGTGTCTTTTTGGATCATCATGGAGTAGAGTTAGAATTTAACAACAATTCCATCCTCCCAAAGCCTACAAACTTATGGAAACTGAACAGTCAACGACTGAACCACTCCTGGGTCAAGGAAGAAATAAAGAAAGAAATTAAAGTCTTCCTTGAATTCAATGAAAATAAAGACACAACATACCCCAAGCTATGGGACACTATGAAAGCAGTGCTAAGAGGAAAGTTCATAACACTTAGTGCCCACATTAATAAAATGGAGAAAGCACACATTAGAGACTTAACAGCACACCTAAAAGCTCTAGAAAAAAAAGAAGCAGACTCACCCAGGAGGAGTAGAAGACTGGAAATAATCAAACTGAAGGTTGAAATCAACAAAATGGAGACACAGAAAACAATCTAAAAAAATCAATGAAACAAAGAGCTGGTTCTTTGAGAAAATCAACAAGATTGACAAACCCTTATCCAAACTAACCAAAAGGCAGAGAAAACACTCATATTAACAAGATCAGGAATGAAAAGGGGGACATAACAACAGACACTGAGGAAATTCAGAGAATCATTAGGTCTTTCACTACAAAAGCCTGTATGTCACAAAATTGGAAAATGTAAAAGAAATGGAAAGGTTTTTAGATAAATACCATATATCGAAATTAAATCAAGACCAGGTGAACAATTTAAATAGACCGATAAGTCGCAAGGAAATAGAAGCTGTCATCAAAATCACCCAACCAAAACAAGCTCAGGACAAGATGGGTTTAATGCAGAATTCTACCAGAACTTCCAAGAAGAGCTAATACCTATACTCCTTAAGGTGTTTTGCATAATAGAAATAGCAGGGTCATTGCCAAACTCTTTTTATGAAGCTACAGTTACCCTGATACCAAAACCACACAAAGACACAACCATGAAAGAGAATTACAGACCAATCTCACTCATGAACATCAATGCAGATATTCTCAATAAAATACGGGCAAGCCAAATCCAAGAACAAATCAAAAAAAAATCATCCATTATGATCAAGCAGGCTTCATCCCAGAGATGCAGGGCTGGTTCAACATACGGAAATCTATCAATGTAATCCATTATATAAATAAACTGAAAGAAAAAAACATATGATCATTTCATTAGATGCTGAAAAAGCATTTTACAAAATTCAAACCCCTTCATGATAAAATTCTTGGAGAGATTAGGGATACAAGGTTCATATCTAAATATAATAAAAGCAATATAAAGCAAGCAGACAGCTAACATCAAATTAAATGGAGAGAAACTCAAAGCGATTGCACTAAATTCAGGAACAAGACAGGGCTGTACACTCTCCCCATATGTCTTTAATATAGTGCTTGAAGTTCTAGCAATAGCTATAAGATAGAATACGGAGATCCTGGGGATTCGAATTGGAAAGGAAGAAGTCAAACTTTCGTTATTTGCAGATGATATGATAGTGTACATAAGTGACCCCAAAAACTCTACCAGAGAACTTCTACAGCTGATAAATACCTTCAGTGATGTGGCAGGATACAAGATAAGCTCAAAAAAATCAGTAGCCCTCCTATACACAAAGAATAAAGAAACAGAGAGGGAAATCAGAGAAACATCACTTTTCACGATAGCCACAAATTGCATAAAGTATCTTGGGGTAACTCTAACCAAGGAAGTAAAAGATCTATTTGACAAGAACTTTAAAGCCTCGAAGAAAGAAATTGAAAAGGATACCAGAAAATGGAAGAATCTCCCATGCTCCTGGATTGGTAGGATCAATATAGTAAAAAAGGCAATTCTACCAAAGGCAATCTATAGATTCAATGCAATCCTCATCAAAATCCCAACAAAATTCTTCA
The DNA here is from genome assembly GCA_004026605.1 of Ondatra zibethicus. Taxonomy (NCBI): domain Eukaryota; kingdom Metazoa; phylum Chordata; class Mammalia; order Rodentia; family Cricetidae; genus Ondatra; species Ondatra zibethicus. The sequence goes on from PVIU01033232.1 coordinate 3,446, forward strand.
TAGACCTTGAGAGAACAATAACTAACTTTATATGGAAAAACAAAAAGCCCAGGATAGCCAAAACAATCCTATACAATAAAGGAACTTCCGGAGGCATTACCGTCCCTGACTTCAAACTCTATTACAGAGCTACAGTAATGAAAACAGCTTGGCATTTGCATAAAATAAGAGACGTTGACCAATGGAATCGAATTGAAGACCCGGATATTAATCCACAAACCTATGAACACCTCACATTTTATAAAGAAGCTAAAAGTATACAATGGAAGAAAGAAAGCATCTTTAACATATGGTGCTGGCATAACTGGATGTCAACCTGTAGAAGAATGAAAATAGATCCATATCTATCTCCATGCACAAAACTCAAATCCAAATGGATTAAAGACCTCAGTATAAATCCGACCACACTGAACCTGATAGAAGAGAAAGTGGGAAGTAGCCTGCAATACATGGGCACAGGAGACCACTTCCTATGTAAAGCCCCAGTGGCACAGACAATAAGAGCAACAATGAATAAATGGGACCTCCTGAAACTGAGAAGCTTCTGTAAAGCAAAGGACACTGTCATTAAGACAAAAAGGCATCCTACTGAATGGGAGAAGATCTTCACTAACCCCACATCAGACAAAGGTCTGGTCTCCAAAATATATAAAGAACTCAAGAAACTAGACATTAAAATGCTAAATTACCCAATTAAAAAATGGGGTAATGATATGAACAGAGAATTCTCAACAGTAGAAGTTCAAATGGCCAAAAGATACTTAAGGTCATGTTCAACTTCCTTAGCGATCAGGGAAATGCAAATCAAAACAACTTTGAGATACCATCTTACACCTGTTAGAATGGCTAAAATCAAAAACACCAATGAGAGCCTATGCTGGAGAGGATATGAAGCAAGGGGAACACTCATCCATTGCTGTTGGGAATGCAAACTTGTGTAACCACTTTGGAACTCAGTGTGGCGGTTTCTCAGGAAATTGGTAATCAACCTACCTCAGGATCCAGCAATACCACTCTTGGGAATATACCCAAGAGATGCCCAATCATACCACAAAAGCATTTGTACAACTACATTCATAGCATCATTATTTGTACTAGCCAGAACCTGGAAACAACTGAGGTGCCCCTCAATGGAAGAATGGATCAAGAAAGTGTGGAATATATACACATAAGAGTACTACTCAGCAGTAAAAAACAATGATATCCTTAAATTTGCATATAAATGGATGGAAATAGAAAACACTATCCTTAGTGAGATATCCCAAACCCAAAAAGATGATTATGGTATGTACTCACTCATTAGTGGACCCTAGCCATAAACAAAGAACATTAAGCTTACAGTGCACAAGCCTAGAGAAGCCAAATAGCAAGGTAAACCCAAAGAAAAACATATATTGATCCTCCTGGAAATTGGAAGCAAACAAGATTGCCGGGCAAAAGGTGGAGGCATGGGAATGGGGATAGGGGTGTAGATAGGGGTGGGGGGTGAAAGGGAGAGATGGAGGGAGAAGGGAAAAGGGATGGACTGGGGAGAGCTTGGGGGAGTGAGAGGGTGGAAATGGAGGAAGGGTGGATATTGGAGAAGGGAATAAGATATCTACATTAAGAGAGTCATTTTAGGATTGGCAAGAGTCTTGGCTCTAGAGGTGATCACAGTTGTCCACGGGAATGTCCCCAGCTAGGTACTTGGGCAGCAGAGGAGAAGGTGCCTGATCTAGCCTTGTCCCATAGTCACATTGATGAGTATCTTGATCATCACCATAGAAATTTTGTCCGATGGATGGAGATAGAGACAGAGACCCACATTCACATCAGAGCAATGGACTGAGCTCCCAAGGTCTAGTCGAATAGCAGAAGTGAGAGACCCTATGCCTCAGAACCCCAGAAGGCAGAGCACAACACAGCAAAGCAGCCGGGCTCTAGGTCATGCCTGTTCCTTGTTCCTCCCAGGCTCACTGAGGAATGTGGCTGTGGATGGTTTTATGATAAAAATCATCTGATGGATGGAGATAGAGACAGAGACCCACAATCACATCAGAGCAATGGACTGAGCTCCCAAGGTCCAGTCAAAGAGCACAAGGTGGGAGAAGATGAGCAAGGAAGTCAGGACCGAGAGAGGCTGGTCCACCAACCAAGACAGTGTGCCTGATCTAATGGGAGCTCACCAAATCCAGCTTGACCAGGACTGAATGAGCATATGATCAAACCGGACTCTCTGAATGGGGCTGTCAATGGGGGCTGACTGAGAAGCCAATGATAATGGCACTGGGACCTATCTCTTCTGCATGTATTAGCTTTTTGGGAATCTAGTCTATATGGATGCACACCTTCCTAGGCCGGAATGGAGGGAGAAGGGCCTTGGGCTTCCCACAGGGCAGGGTACCCTGCCCCCTCTTAAAGAAGCAGGGGGAGGGAGGTGGGTTAGTGTGGGAGTGGGAGGGGACTGGAAGAAGGGGAAGAAGTGTAATTTTTTTGAATGAAAAATAAAAGAGTATTAAAATAAAAAATTTTAGTACCTACCAAAGAAAATTTCATGTCTTGGTCATGGACTTTTCTGGTGGGTTGAGAGTCTGTTGTGGCTCTGCAGCGCTGGGGTTGAGTAGCTAAGCTCTCTGCTCCCTTGTAACATCATCCAAAGCCCCTTCTAGAATTTCCTGTCTTAGTCATGGACTTTTCCTGTGGGCTGAGTATCTGTTGCAGCTCTACAGCACTGGGGTTGAACAGCCAGGCCCTCTACACCCTTGTTACATCATCTAAGGACACAGCCTCACTCTAGAAGAGAGGTTGTTTTTATGGTAAAGCAGAAGCAAAATTATTATTGCCTACACAAAGAAGCTTAAGGCTTCTTTCTAGAAATAGTCAATATCATATCCACTCATTTGCTTTCAGTCAAACAAAGTCACATGGCCCAAGTTTGACTCCTCCATAAAAGAAGGCATCAAACTCACAAACAACGATTTAGAAGTACAAAACTCTTATGAGACAGAAGTGCAGACATCTGGAAGAAAGATGCATTCTACAACATTAGCCAAGTTAATCGTTTCTCCCAAATATGCTTTGAGGACTTCGTCCATATTTATCTACTACAGAAGGCTGTGGGAGCATGGTAAATGTTCAGCAAAAGTCTATCCTGTGTTTCCTCTAGCAGTGAAGTTTCAGACAAGTTCTGAGTAAGACGTGATATTATTTCTTAAATGTATCACTTTGATTTTTCTTTGGAACATTAGACTGTCATTTGGTAAATCTAGTGTAGATTGAAGGGGTTGCACCCCAAGTTTCACAGGGAAGCTGTAAATGAGAGACTCAAAGACTTTTCTTTTGCATAGAAGAATATAAGTCTGTTCGTGAGAATTTACAAGTCTTTCCAGTTACCCAACCGGAACTTGGTTGCAAAGATACAGTAATGTTGTCACTGGAGGGGTATAACAATAAAACGGTCAAGAGGAAACAGTGGGAGCCAAAAGGAGCAGCGACTGCCAAGAATCTCCCCACAGGGCCTGATCCAGTAGTTCTGGTTCAATGGCATTACATTTGCACAGATGCCAATTTTTCTAATCCACAGAAGGCTAGAATCACATCAGTGCCAAGTTACAAGGTGAGCCAACTAGATTCTGGAGCCATTGACTCACCAAGAGAGCCAAAACGCCACTTACCCACATGAGAAATGTGATGACAAACCTCCAAAACTCTACAATGCAGGACTGGTAGATCACAGGGCGGGACTGGTAGATCACAGAGCAGGACTGGTAGATCACAGAGCAGGACGGGTAGAACACAGGGCAGGACTGGTAGGTCACAGGGCAGGACGGGTAGATCACAGGGCAGGACGGGTAGATCACAGGGCAGAACGGGTAGATCACAGGGCAGGACTGGTAGATCACAGGGCAGGACGGGTAGATCACAGGGCAGGACGGGTAGATCACAGGGCAGGACTGGTAGATCACAGGGCAGGACGGGTAGATCACAGGGCAGGACGGGTAGATCACAGGGCAGGACTGGTAGATCACAGGGCAGGACGGGTAGATCACAGGGCAGGACTGGTAGATCACAGGGCAGGACGGGTAGATCACAGGGCAGGACTGCCACATGAATAAATTATTCCCTTTCATTCTACAAATGCACACTGTACCAAAAGCTGTTAGGGTCAAACCTATGGCATGTAATAAATGCCTAGCTTAAATGAAATGGTAGTAAAATCACATATAAAATCGCTTACTTTGAAATAAAAAGTTTATAAGTTCTCCTACTGAACAGTTAGCTTCAACGTGAACAAACATTTAGGGAATAGAAGTCTGAAGTACTACCTGGATGACCGGATGTCTAGGGAAGGCCTGACTCACACTCTGAAGTATTTTTGAATACTCAGTCTGTCTACAGAAAGTTCCATACTGTTAAAATTTACATGAGATTATGTTGGAAGAGGGGGCCGCTTATTTGATCCTGGCCACTTAGCCCTAAAATAGTCACCCAGAAACTGTATTAATTAAATCACTGCTTGGCCCATTAGCTCTAGCTTCTTATTGGCTAACTCTTACATATTAATTTAATCCATTTTTATTAATCTGTGTATTGCCACGTGGCTGTGGCTTATTGGGTAAAGTTCTGTCTGGCTCCTGGCAGGGCTATATGTCTTCTCTCTGACTCTACCCTTCTTTTTCCCAGCATTCAGTTTAGTTTTCCCCACCTACCTCTATTCCCTGTGCAGGCCCAAGACAGTTTTTTATTTATTAACCAATAAAAGCAACACATACACAGAAAGACCTCCCATACCATTATTATTCTGAAAAATATAAGCAGAGCCTTGTGCATGCTCTCTGCCCTCCTCATGGTATAGGCCATTTCATTCCTTTATGCCCTTGCGGTCTACAGATCCAGGTTCCTGTATCTGTTAAGACCCAGATTGGGAAGTCTGCTGTTGGCTCCTTGCAGAAGCACAACCTTCCATACCTGCCAATCCCTGATGAAAGAGCCAGCACTGCCAAGTCTCCACCAGGCTTCCAGAAACCCGTTACAAGGAGACTGACACTTGTGTAGAGGGCACTTGTACCTGATGTCGCAGTCCTATTATCTATACTGAATTCACTCTCTCTTGTCCTAACAGAAGTCGCTGGCACTGCCTTCTGCTGTTGCAAGAGACTCTGGCATGCATGTTGTACACCCCTCTTAGTAATTCAGCTTTTTGTGTGTGTGTTTAATTCATCTTTCATTGCTCTCTGTGGTATAGATCTGAAGGACTGGTAAGATGATGGCAAGTGATGGAAAACATGTTTTATACATGCTCCATGCAACCGCTGCACCCATCTGTATGCTTCCATTAGGCAAAGGTTTGCCCAGCCTATATACACAGGACTTGAGATTCTAATCCGGATCAAGGGAGGGACCATTAAGGTTTTGTGGACTACCACAGTTGGAGGCTGAGATTCCATGCATGGATACTTGGCATTGAGTCTGTTTCCTCCTGTAGATTTTGGAAAATTAGTCCTTAGAAAAATGTGGGGAAATTATTAGTATAAAAGTTTCAGAGTAGAAACATAAGACATCAATGCAAAACATATAGAAGAATTTGTCTCTTCTCTGAACTCTATTGTATGGAAAGTACCATCAGCACATTCACGGGAGACATCAGACAAAGGAAACCCAGATACAATTCTTCCTATGCTCCTCTCACCAACTCACTGAAACTGTAAATCAGAATTATACAGCAAGTTAGTATGTGGTCTCTATCTACCAGCATGACATGTGCTAGCACTGGTAGGGCAAAGTAGAGATTTTTCAAATAAAGGCAGAATTGGGCCCCAAGGGCATATAATCAGCAAACCCAAGGATAAAAACACACACTAACCCAAGTGTGATAATTTGAATGTAATCAGTCCCCATAATCTCATAGGGAGAGGCACTATTGAAAGGCATGTCTTTGTTAGAGAAGGTATGGCCTTATTGGAGGAAGTATGTCATTGTGGAGGCAGGTTTTGACGTTTCCTATGCTCAGGATATTGCCCAGAGTCTCAGTCAACTTCCTGTTGCCTGCAAGATCTAGGACTCTCAGCTACTTCTACAGCACCATGTCTGACTGTACATCACCATGCTCCCCAACATGATGATAACAGACTGAACCTCTGAAATTGTAAGTGAGCCACCCCAATTAAATGTTTTCATTTATAAGGATTGCCATAGTCATAATATTTCTATTTCTTCACAGCAATAAAGACCCTAACTAAGACAGAAGTTGGTACCAAGGACTAGACTATTGCTGTGATAGGCCTGCCCATGCTTTTGTTTGGAGTAATATGAACTTTGGTAGTTTGGGTTAGGAAAACAGTGGAATGTTTTGTGTAATGGACCATAATAGTAGGAGTATGGAGGACAATGGTGCTGATAATGATTTGAACTGTTTGGTGCGAGCTCAAGAGCTTTCAGAGGAAAAGAATTTTAGTATGTTGCCTAGAGATTGTTTATGTGATATTTTGGTGAAGGAAGTGGCTGCCTTTTGCCCTTGTCCAGAAAGTTTCTCTGAGGCTAAAGATGTATTAAGAGGCGCAGGCCACAGTCCCACCACCCAGCTCCCAGTCACACAGATAGCTTAACTCCCGAAATGATTACACAGAAACTGTATTCATTTAATTACTGCCTGGCCCATTATATCTAGCCTCATCTTGGCCAACTCTCACATCTTAAACTAACCCATTTCTATTAATCTGTGTTTACCATGAGATCATGGCTTACCGGGAAAGATTCAGCATGTCTGACTCTGGTGATTTCATGGTGGCAGCTTTCTCTGCCTCTGTATCTTCTTCCCAGCATTCTGTTCTCTTTTCCCCACCTATCTAAGTCCCGCCCTATCAAAAGGCCAAGGCAGTCTCTTTATTAACCAATGAAAGCAACCCACAAACAGAAGGACCTCCTACACCATTTTCCCCTTTTCTGTTTAAACAAAAAAAGACTTTCATTTTAACATAGTAAAATTACATATATCAAAACAGTTATCAAGCAAGAATTATAGTTACCATATTTATATCTATTTTATCTTTTATCATAACAAAGGAAAACTATAACTATCCATTCTTCAACTCCATCAAAGACTCCAGAAGGATAAAATATTACCTAAGTAAACAAGAAATAAGCAACTTCCAAACTCTAGAAATGACAGAGACATCTCACTGCCTGTACAGTACCCAAAGTTCTTCTGTACCATTGGGGCATCCATCTTCAGCCTACAGGCCCATAGTATCCAGCAGACATTTCCATGAAGCAGGAAAATTCAAAGACAGTTCAGTCACTTTCTTCTGTGTCCTGCAGAATGTCTCGCATACTCTTTCATGAAGCAGGAACCCTGAAGGATCATCTCACCTTTAGGCAAGTTCAGCAGTTTTCTCTCTGCGGATTCTTTGTGTCCAGTTAAGCAGTCCAGGTAAGTGCAGTTTCTTGCTCAAATGGCTAGCAAACTCCATAAGGAGCCTCTTCAGTGCACATCTTTCTCTTGAAGTAGCTGGTGCTGCCAGGAGGAGACATGTCTCATTATCATGAAAAGTCCTAAGTTATTAAAACATTTTAAAATACCATATTCTGTAGTCTTTGAGAGATATGAAGAATGTATATCTAACTGAAATATACCTCTATATATCTAGAAAATCTAACTAACATGACTACAAGCTTGACTATATCAATGATTATCCATTAACAACCTATATTTCCTAATTATACATTACATTTTTAAATGAACTACATAATCACAATACCTTAATCAAGATCAGAAATACATACACATATAACAAAATTGACCTTAAATTTATATCAATAAAGCAAAATCCATGCCAATACAAATTATTCATATCTATATCACATCCCCCTTTAAATGTAAAAGAACATTTATAAACAATATTTGGGAATATGGACATAGTTTTTTCTCTCCAAACTTCTTCCTGCTGTATGGGGGCACTATCAGTCAGGTCTTTCATGGTGTATCACCAGTTGAGTGAAGTTATTTTCTGAAGGTGTTCACGGTGACCTTTCAGGAGGGCATGATCTATCAAACCATATTTTCCTGGAGGCAATCCACAGAGTCTCATCCTCTGTGAAAACAAAAGAAGAACCTCTTTTCCAAAGCACCATATCCTTAGACCCAAATTTGGAAGTCATGATACCTTTAGAACATATATGTTGGTTTAGTTTGGCAGCCCATACAATGAAAATTCTCTCTGTACTTAGCGCCTCCACAGTCAAAAAATTTAAAGAAAACACAATAAAATATATAATCCAGACATTCTGTGAATTTTCCATTTTTACTTGGCTTATTTTTTTTAATCTATGTCTATCTGTACTCTGTCTCTTTAAAGACTTTACCCTTTTTTAAAACCATCTCTTTATACTTTTTATTTCTTTTCTCTTTTAAGCCTACTATGTACCTTTATTCAATAGTGTAACCCATTTAGAGGTCTTTTATGTTTGAATCTGTCCTATTGCATTGTCTGTAATTCCCTACTGTCTTGAAGAGCTTTTAAAATGTTAAGCTTTTAAAATGGACGTACCATTTCTGCTAGCTCTGGGGCTGCCAGGCAGGAGCTGCGCTCAGCAGTCCAACCCGGAGAATGAGCATGCAACACATAAACGCTTTTTATCTGAGCTACAGCCAAATATTCCATGCAGAGCAATGTGCAGCCTGGAAACATCTCTGTGTATGGCGGCAGAAATCCACCATGCTCTCCCGCCTATGCACACCTAGTAGACCTGATCATGCTGCCTGCCCAGGCAGGCACCAAACCATAGGCATGGTCTCAGTTACTTTGTTCTCAACCCAGAGTGGGCACACAAACATCCAGGCCCACAAATGCTCCATAGCCAGAGTTTGCAGCAGCGGCAGGGCCCAGGAAGCCTTGTTTTAAAATGGCGTGGCTTTTTTTTTTTTTTGTATGGCTTCTGAGTCAGGAAATTCTCTCTGCAGAACGCAAACAGCAAAAAGCTGTGTTAAACTCTCTCTCTCTCCTTTTGAAGCCCTCTCAGGTTTTTTTTTCCATACATTGTTTTGTTTTATTTTTTCCATTCAAGAACATAATTAAAGAAATAATTTTTTTTCCTTTCTTCCCCTTCTCCCGGTCCCCTCCCACTACCCCCCCACCCCTCCTCCCTCCCCCTTCTTCCTTGAAAGAGGGCATGGTGCCCTGCCCTGTTGGAAGTCC
>PVIU01033233.1:0-12569 GCA_004026605.1 Ondatra zibethicus
AAATTGTCAGACATGGCACCTAAAGCAGGATCTTAAGAACTCACATCCTTGGGGCTGGAGAGATGGCTCAGGGTTAAGAGCACTGACTGCTCTTCCAGAGGTCCTGAGTTCAATTCCCAGCAACCACATGGTGGCTCACAACCATCTGTAATGAGGTCTGGTGCCCTCTTCTGGTTTGCAGACATATATATATATATATATACATATATATATATATATACACACACATACATATATATATACATATATATATAACAAAATAAATAAATAATTATTTTTTAAAAATAGAACTCACATCCTTAATCTTCTGCATGAAGCAGAGAGTGGGAACTGGAACTGGGGTATGGATGTAAATTCTCATCGCCTACTCTCAGTGACATATTTCCTTCAGCAGGACAGCATGTTCTAAATCTTCCCAAATGATATCACCAACTTAGAAGAAATAATTTCTCTTATTTCAAGCTTAAATTTGCTGCCTCTTTACATGACTCAGTTCATGAAGAAATATTCTGTAAGTACACTGTAAGATGCCTTGACTCCTCTTTTACAGTAATGAATGTTTACAGGAGAAAAATGTTCATGGGTGAAAAATTGTTTGATTAAAAAGTTGTTTTAATTGTAATTTTGTGGTGTGTGTGCATTTGAATGTGCATTCTGTATTATGAGAAAATTAATACTTTGGATCTTCTTCTAGCAGGAATTAATAGCAAGCTGTTAAAAATCTGACCTTAGTCTTGGGAAATGAACATTTCTTAGTCACCTAGCCATTACTCTAGTGCTATAAATGGTTTTTATTTTTTTGGCATGGACAGATGAACCTTTATTTAGAAAATAGCACTTCAAATAAATTAAAAGGGACAACCATCAAGTGTTCAATTGAAGAAATATCTGAAAACTTAGAGAGCCTCCAGCTGCAGTCTTCTCCCCTCACTTTGTCGATGGCAAAGCCCTGGCATCTCAGAGCCCCCACCCCATCTCCCGAGGAGGTGAGGGAAGCCCTCCCCAGCGGGAGACCAGACGGAGAGAGCTGCATCTGACTTAAAGGAACATTGTCATGTACTCGCTAATACGGGTTTCACTTTGTGACCAAATGTAATCTTTCAAAATTAAAAAAGGCGTGAGGGAAGCTACATGTTTTTTAAAATTTGAAATTATTTAGGGATAGAACACTAACTCTAGTGCCTTTAATGGGCAATAGCAACTTTTTTCCTCCAAAGTCAAACACCAGCTGAGCTGGTGCTACAAGCTTTTCAGGAGATTTCACCTAAACTTTATTAAAAGAAAAGAGAAAGTTTAAATATAGACACTGGACTTGCCCAGTCTGTGTTTTCAAGTCCACATTCTTCATCTGAAGCATTGCATCAGGGAACCCCCTGAGTCTGCATGTTTTCAAGTTACAGTACATGGAACCAGTTTTTCTCTGTGTGTTTGATGCCTGCCTGATCTACAGAGTGAGTTCCAGGACAGCCAGGGCTATTACATAGTAACCTTGTCTCGGAAAACAAAAACGAGTCTGGAGAGATGGTTCGGCAGTTAATAGCAGTGGTTCCTCTTCTTTAAGTCCTGAGTTCAATTTCTAGCAACCATATGGTGTACTATTCGGGCCTGCATGCACAGATGCAAGCAGAACACTTACTAACGCCAACTCCAGTGAACCTGGTCTCCAGTAATTCCTGCTTTCATGGGTCCAGGCTTTGCCATTCTCCCATCATTTCTGCCGCAGCTGCTGCTCCACGCTCCTCTCCGGAGGGGCCCTGACCCGACCCCACTGCTGACCGCTCCGTTCTACCCCTGGGCAGGCCCAGGGCGGAGCCGGGGCCTCTCCTGAGCTCCGCAACCCCCTGCCTGGGCAGCTGCCACCGGCACCAGGCTCCAGGAGCGGGCTGGCGGGGGAGGCGGCTGCGGAGGCCGCCGATCCCAGAGTTCGCATACAGAGCCAGGCGCCTGATGCGGGCCCTGGCCCGGGCGGCCGGGGAGGCACAGGACCGGCCTCCTGGCGCCAGACAAAGGCCAAGGGAGGTGCAAAAAGGCCCGGGTCGTGCTGGGGAGTGGGGGCCCACTGTAAATGTTTTAAATTCTATTTAGATCACTTTTAAGTCTGAAATAGGAACAAACTCATAAAGAAGAAATTCCTATTTATTAAAAAAAATTTGTTAATGACTTTAAACATCACAGGATGTGGCAGGAAATGGTTCATGACTGAAGTGTGATCCTAATTAGTATTATTAATAAAATCCCAGAATCAGATATTAGGATAAAGCTGCCAGAACAGAGAAGCAGCACAGCAGCCAAATTCACTTTTTTTTTCAAATTCACTTTTTAACTTCTCCAAATCTTCACACCAAATGGAGACTAGATCCTGTCTGCACCCACCTTGCCTGTCTCCATCTCCCAAATGGTCGAACTATAGGTATGAACCATTTCCTGCCACATCCTCTGGTCCACTAGTTGTTACCCCCAGATTCTAATCACCAGGTAAGCTTTATATGTTGGAACAAACACAAAATATCATATAGCAATTGACAAATGTTCTAACTGGTCATTTCTTGTATCCTGTGAATCAAGAATCTGGATAAAGAAGCACACTCTACCCTTGTCCAAGTGAGCACAAAATCCAGCCCATCTTTGAGCTTAATCAAGCTCAGGGATTGAAATTCAAGAATTCCTACCTTCCAAATTTCCGTAGAAGGCCTCTGGTTCTAAGAAGCTGTATATGAGCCATTTAGTAGGCAGCTGCCACTTTCCACCCTGGCATAGGAAGTTACACTGCTGGTTTCTTCCCTCCCAAATTTATCTCTTAATTGAGATTTGTGTGAAGACCTTGCACTGGGATGGATCAGAAACTCCCCTGTAGAGTTGAAATGAGATACAATTGATACTTCTACTTGGAAAATCATTTAGCCCAGAAGAGGACAGAATCGAAGGATACCTCTTATCAGCAACAGAGTTTTTGGCTGGGCAACTCACTTAGAATGGAGTGGAGTCCAGCTGAGATTACGCTCTCTCAGAGAGGAACAGGATGGTTACATCTAGTGGAGTGACCTTTCTTTCACAACTGTAGGTATTGTCTGACTTCAGGCAGTAAGGGTACCTATCCCTTCAGAACTGTGACACTTACACTATAAATTAGAATAACGTAACCCTTTTATATTTTATACTTCTTTTCAATTGCATGTTTTAAGTAATTCAGGTAAAGATTTTTATGGATGTCTACTTGCTTTTTGTTGTGATATAGTGACTATTTCAACTTATACATGCAGTTCATCTGGCCCTTGTTTATAGAAAATAAAAGGATCAATGTGAAAGTGTCATGACAACACGTGGCAGTCATGGCATCTAAATCAGTAGCTTAAGAACTCACATCCTTAATCTCCTGCATGAAGCAGAGAGTGGGAACTGGAACTGGGGTATGGATGTAAATTCTCATCGCCTACTCTCAGTGACATATTTCCTTCAGCAGGACAGCATGCCCTAAATCTTCCCAAATGATACCACCAACTTAGAAGGAATAATTTCTCTTACTTCAAGTTAAAATTTGCTTTCTCTTTATACAAACCAATTCATGTTGTTTTAATTGTAATTATGTGATGTATTTGTTTGTCTCTGTGAGTATGTGAATTTGCATTCTGTATCCTGAGAAAATTAACACCTTGGATATTCTTGTAGCAGGGAATAGAGGAAGCTGTTAAAAATCTGACCTTAGTCCTAGGAATGAACATTTCTTAGTCACATAGAAATATATAATAATATAATATATTTACATAGTGCTGTAAATATTTTAAATTTTATTTATATCCTTTTGAAGTCTGAAATAGGAGCAAACTCATAAAAAAGAAATCCCTAGCCTGGTCTACAAGAGCTAGTTCCAGGACAGACACCAAAGATACAGAGAAACCCTGTCTTGAAAAAATAAAAGAAAAACCCCTAAAAAGTTTTTAAAATATATACGTAAGGAGCCATCACACAAAAAATCTGAACACTATACAGACTCTCTTAGCAGGAACCAACTATTTTGGTATATGTGACTATCTATGGTTGCATTTTACAACTAACAAATCCAATCAACACCAGAAACAGTCACATAAGTCTCCTTTCCTTATGGTGGCCAGGGAATCCAGGAGACGGTTTCAGAACCCCTGATACAGGAGGCACAGATAGTAGTGTGTTTCTATCTGTACTGGGATTGGAAGCTGGGTGCTCTGGAAGAATATTCAGTGCTCTTAAATGTTAAGGTATTTTCTACCCTAAGTTTTCTTTTCTTGATTAGGTTTCCTGTCCAAGACTGCCTAGTCAAGGTCAGAAACCTGAGGTTGATTAAAAAGTAGAATTCTCTTCCACTTGAAAGAATCAGCCTCAGGCAGGGATGAACTTCCCAATGGTTTATCCCATAAAACATATTCAGCCCATTATCCTTATATACACAACCAACAAAAGTGGAAACAGTAAGCTATATTCATGTATTTCAGTACACTTATTCACCCATTCTTTTTCTTAATTTTTAGAAAAGAAAACATGCTATCTTTTTTTTCGTTATACATACCAATCCAACTTCCCACTCCCTCTCCTTCTATTCCCTCCACATACCCTCCCACCCCACCAACATCCAATCCTCAGAGAGGATAAGGCACATTGCTTTATGGAGGGTTCAACGCCCTTCCTACTATATCTAGGCTGAGCAAGGTATGCATCCAAAGAGAAGGGGTTCCCAAAAGGCCAGTACATGCAATAGTGATCAATCCTGTTGCCACTGCCAGTGGCCCCTCAGTCTGCCCCAGCCATGCAACTGTCAACCATATTCAGAGGGACTAGTTTGGTCCTATGCTTGTTCCTTCCCAGTCCAGCTAGAGTTGGTGAGCTCCCATTAGCTCAGGTCGACTGTTTCAGTGGGTGTACCTATCCTGGTCGTGACCTCTTTTGTTATATTCTCATTCCTCCCACTCTTCAACTGGACTTTGGGAGCTCAGTCCACCCCTCTGCTGTGGGTCTCTGCCTTTGTTTCCATCAGTTGCTGGATGAAGGTTTTATGGTGACATTTAAGATAGTCATCATCTGACTACAGGGTGAGGCTAGTTCTGGCATCCTCTCCTCTATTGCTTAGGGTCTTAGCTTGGGTCATTTTTATGGATTCCAGGAAATTTCTCCAGAGCCAGATTACTGCTAACACTATAAGGGCTCCCTCAATCAAGATATCTCTTTTCTTGTTCTCATCTCTGTCCTTCCTCCATCTTGACTCTCCCATTCCCTCAGGTTCTACTCACCCTTCCCTTCTCCCCTCCTCTTTCCCTTCTACCCTCCCTTCTTTCCGCACCTCCATGCTCCCAGTTTTGTCATGTGATCTTGTCCTTTTCTACTTTCCAGGTGGGTCTAGATATGTTTTTCTTAGGATTCACCTTATTACTTAGCTTCTCTAGGATCATGAACTATAGGCTCAGTATTTATCCACCCATTATTTTTTTTTTAATATTTTTATGGTTTATTTAACTTTATTTTATATGCATTGGTGTGAAGTGTCAGATCCCCTGGAACTGGATCTTCAGACAGTTGTGAGCTGCCATGTGGGTGCTGGGAATTGAACCCGGGTCCTCTGGAAGAGCAGTCAGTGCTCTTAACCACTGAGCCATCTCTCCAGCCCCATTATCCCCCCATTCTTAACAAGGATAAAGTTGGAAGGGATTTGTGGCATGGAAGGAATGAACAGATAAAAAGAAAAAGGGATGTAATGTGTTTTTATTAACAATATTTGAAGATTAATTTTAAATTTAAATTTTAATTTAAAATGTTGTGCTAGATAGACGACTCAACAGTTAGAGTGCTGGGTGCTTTTACAGAGGACCTTGATTCTATTCCAGGACTCTGCAAGCTAGCTAACCATTTGCTCTAATTTTAGTCCCAGCCATCTCCTCCCTTCTTCTGCACTCTGTAGGTATTGTGCACAGGAACATGCAGGCAAAACACCATATAACCAAATATGTTTTAAAGATAGAAGAAAGAAAGAATGAAATTGTCTACTGTCGTGTCAAACCCTGAGACAGCAAGCCAGGGCTAGTTAAAATGGACTCATTTGTCTTGCATGAGAGCAGCTGTGGCCTTTTGCCTAGTCAGCCTGCTCAGAGCAAAAGCAGCTCTGCTCTGATATTAATAAAGATCATCATAACTGTTCTTCCAGGAGGACTTATAGAGGGCTGTTAGATGACTTTTCCTTAGTTTTCTTGTTTTGTGTTCTCTATCTTTTGTGTTTGTGAGAATTATGGTGTTGGTACAGCTATCTTTTAGATGAAACATCATGATTGACAATCTCCTTTTTCACAGTGTCATTTTCTTGATTTTCAGCTAAGAATTTATGATACAATATGAACCTGCCAGAGGCATTTCTTTCCATCATTTGTCTAATTTGCATGTGTTCTTACATGACTTTAATGTAAGAATGTCACTAAATTTCTCTGCTTTTTATGCTGTGATCATGTTTAGAAGTGGATTTGATAACTGAGCATGCTTAAAAATAGAACATTTCATGAGCATGTTCAGACTCACTAAGTAAAATCCCCATGCTTCCTTTGTGAAGAAAAAATGCTGTTTTGAAAATTACTCCCTTGCCTCATGCAGGCAAGATTTTTTTTCTTATTTCTTCAGTCCTGGCTTTTGAATGTCTATTTTTGGTAGTCAAACTGACTACATCTGGGATTAACTAATACACATAGAACTGATTATACCTGAGAGAGATTTTACTTAAAGTTGTTGACATGGGAAAACCCTCCATTAATCTGGAAAATTTGAGATGATAGGACCCACCTTTAGCTGCTTGCTGTCAGTGCACACTTTTAACACGATCACTCAAGAGGCAGAGGCAGTGGGATTTTCTCAGTTTGAGAACAGTCTGGCCTACAGAATGAGTTTCAGAACTACACAGATAAATCCTGCTTTAAAAATCACTTAAATAAATAAATAAAACCACAGCCACTCTTAAGGCCTGGTGTGCCTTAATGTTCCAGTTTTCTTTTTGAGAAAAGCACAGTTCTTCCAAATGGGCAATATGACACCAGGTGACATTTGTTTGAAATGTAAAACACTGTTGTGTGAGCACTGGCCTGATCAATCAAGGCTTTCATTTAGGCCTCAGGCAGGGAGGAGGGACATTCTTGGGAGATCTAGGAACAGCCTGGGACCTAAACCTGTGAGTTTCCCTAAGGACCTGATGTATTGATAATAAAACAGTGTGGCTTCTCTAAAACCAGGAATATGCTTTGGAGCTGGTAATGGTCTGGTGCCAAGGACTTTGTGGAGGGGTTGCCTCAGCTCTGGAGAACCCAACTCAGCGCTATGGATATCAGTACCAAGGCCATTCTGCACTAAATAAAGTTTTTTAAATACCCTGTGGTCCCCTTGCGTAGAATTGTTAGACTAGCCTCCTCAATTTTTCTCATTGGATGATAGTTTCTACTGATTTCATAAATTTTTTGCATTTTTCCCCTGGAAGTAGTATATAAAATGCTAGCTGATGTCTTCTCTTTTTTGGTTTTCTGGAAAGCGATCCTCTGGGACAGTTCTGACTATCCTGGAACTCACTCTGGAGACCAGGCTGGCCTTGAACTCACAGAGAAGCTTGTGGTTCTTTACCCTGTGCCTTAGGATTAAAGGTGTGTGCCACCACCTCCTGGCAAAATGCTATTTTTCTTAAGAAGCTTACTAGGTGTAGGACATATCTTTTGCATCACCTCCCCACCCTTAGTTTTTTACCTTTTACTTGTCCTATCTTTCTGATCCTCTGTGACCTTCACCTTAGAACATTGTCAGTGAAGAGTGACCTGATATAACTGGTCACTGGTGTACTTAAAATATTCTGGGAATATTTTTGCTGTGTAATTCTCCCATCTGCCTAAATATCTAGGCAAGTTGCATGTTTTCATTTGTATAATCTGACCCATGAACCTAAGAGATACTTAAGGATAATGGCATATATTGAATGCAAAATCTGTCTAACCTGGCTTCTCTTTGTCCATTGGCCAGAGATTGATGCATGACATCATTAAAGAGTCATTTCTTTATTAATCTAGACTGGCAAGTTGCCTGTTTCTATTTCAGTTGTTCAAAGTATAATCTGGAGCATGAACCTAAGGGATACTTAAGGATAATAGCATATATTGAATGCAGAATCTGTCAAACCTGGCTTCTCTTTGAGCATTGGCCAGGGACTGATACATGCCATCCTTAAAGAGACTTTTCTTTATTAATCTCCTAAGCGTGTGAAGTGATTTCTCAGTGGAAAGGTGTATTAATTCTAGAACAGCTGCATTTCCATCCTGATAGAAAAATTGTTTCTCAGACAACTTCTCTTATGTTGACTTGGGTGGCCTCAGTCCCTGTCTGTTGCTTTCCAGGGCAATGATCTTGAGTGTCCTCTATATTACACCTTCAAAATTCTTAAATGGCTGCACCACCTCACAGTTTTAAAATTATGCATTTGAGTCCTGTAGTTGACTATGCAATGGACTCACAGGGAAAGCATTTGCATATGGAGCATTCATTCTGTCTTCAAACCACATGGGGAGCAGTTTATTGTGTGCACTGCAGGGGACACAGCATAAGCAATCAGCTATTGGAGTCACCGTTATTAAAAAAAAAAGGGCCCAATTATGATAGTGGGAGTGATTTGTAATTTCCCAGCATGTTTAGATTATTGTCATGTGAATGAACACAGACCAGAATGCATGGGTGTACATATTGGGAAGATTATCTTGAGTCAAGGAACATTGAATATGCAATTAGGCAACTATCCTCTGCAGATATGATCGATGTTGCTTTACACAACAGTTATGTCGGCTCAGCGATTTGAAAAACAGGCCCCTGGGTGGTGGTGGTGCATGCCCTTAATCCCAGCACTCGGGAGGCAGAGGCAGGTGGATCTCTGTGAGTTCAAGACCAGCCTGTTCTAAAAGAGCTAGTTCCAGGACAGGCTCCGAAGCCACAGAGAAACCCTGTCTCGAAAAACAAAAAACAAAAAAAGGAAAGATAGAAAAAGGGAAAACAGGCCATTGAGTAACTCTATGTGTCAGGTTACAGATCTCAGAAGCCAGCATATGTATATGGGCAACATCAATGTATCTCTTATTAATGACATCCCCTCTCTCAGGGAAGGGCCTACTCTTTTTTCAAAGTCAATATAGAAAATTTTATGTAATCTTAAAAGTGTATTATTATCATCCTTTTAAAAATCACTTTTTGGTATCAATTTCAAATGCTTTCTTTAAGTGTATTGCTGCTGTTATCTCTATTTGTTTCTGTTCTCCAATGTGTCTAAGTTATTAATAGTTTCATTTCATTTCTTTCAAGTTATTTTGCTTTCTGTGTAGAAAATTACTCCTGTAGTTTAGGGTTGCCGCATGCTGAGTAATTGAGAGTTATTTTGAACACCTAATCCTGCCTCTGCTGCCCAGTGCTGGGAAGATATTCCTGCAACTCCTTCCAGGTTTGGCCTTGACTAGTCAGTGAGAGAGAAAAATAGAACAGTTAATGAGTGTCTGCTAATCTTTCTGGCTTTTATTGGGGACTTAGAAACGAAGAGGGATTGGTATAAGAATTGAACTCATTGACCACCTTTGAAGCTGGTGGAGACGCAGTGCAGGAACGGAGAGGTTGGCCTGAGGGTGAGAGCTTTCCTCCTTCAACGGAGATTACTTACGTGGAATCAGGTAACCACTGTAGATGCTGTATGATTGTACTGACTGACCATTGTTTGCAGTCCATGGACCATGGCAATCAAGAATCTGGGTAAGGAACTGACCTTATCTTGAAACGTAAATGCTATCTATATAGTAGTTCATCAAAATAGAAGTTCTGGGTAAAATGTTTTGTCCTTAATTAACAGGACTGTTACTTTTCTTCATCTTTAGAGAAAACATCAGAAATATTCATTGTGCTCTAATACAAATCCCTAGTCTCTGGAGCACATGGACATAAAGCCTGTTTCAACTTTTTAAAATAATTTTCGAGATTAAAACTACATCATATTCACATTGTCTTTGCTCCCTCCAAGCCCTAACCTGATCCCGAATGTTTTCTAATTCATGGTGTTTTTCTTTAACAACAGTTACAAAGTAACAACAGTTACACAGTAGCAGTAGTTACTTTATGAATGTGACTTGTTTGTCTGCAAGATTTCTCATCTCTGAGGCAATGGGATGGCTGTACTGGAAAGTAAATGTGTAATGCAATTGCACACAAAGGACCCTGTACCTTGGATGAGGAACAGGATGTGCTCTAGGAGAGTGGAATAATGTGTACTAAACACAAACTTTCTAAACTAGGGTCCTGTCTGCTGGGCTGGAAGGGCAGCTAGCCAGTGAGGGATTTTGGGAAGGGTTAGCAATGGGGAGTACTAGTGGCAGACAGTTTGTGGGTTCTTTCCATGATTCTCTTC
This sequence comes from Ondatra zibethicus, assembly GCA_004026605.1. Lineage (NCBI taxonomy): Eukaryota > Metazoa > Chordata > Mammalia > Rodentia > Cricetidae > Ondatra > Ondatra zibethicus. The sequence goes on from PVIU01033233.1 coordinate 10,415, forward strand.
TGCCTCTGCTGTAAGGAGTAGTAAGGAAGATCACAAGTTATACCATGGTGAGTGTTAGTGTTCAGGTCTGCTGAACTGTCATTTCTGCTGTGACTTGGACTGATCATGAGGCAGACTGTAGTTATGTTGGTCCATGCGGTTCATGTTGGCAGTGGCCCTTGTCCTCTGAGCCTCCCTATGTATGAATTTACTGGGGCAGGGGAGACACTGGAACTGGAGGATATGATGCTGATTGTCCAGAGTACACCCATGGGCACTGCTCTTGGTGTGCTGTGGGAAGAGAGATTAGAAAACTGAAGATCTAGATTCCAGAAGTTCTGAATATTGCATTCCAATTTCAGGTTTGTGTTATAAAGATTACAAATAGTTTAGAAACTGGTAGGAAAATTGTGATATTGATTTTCTTATAGCAATGCATGATTAGAATGCTTTTAATGTGATTCTGCCACTAGCTGCAATGGTGTGATCCAGTGAAGCTTAGTTCCAGTGGACAAAGGAGTTTCTGATCTGCAGAGGTTTCTCAGCTGTGCATTGTGTCGGGCATGTATATAGAGCACAATTCACATCTTGGTCCACAATCCATGTAGCAGAAAATAAATTTTAATTCATTTTTCTTTTTTTTCCATAAACAACTTTCTTCATTACACATTATTTTAAAAAATCCCATCTCCTGTAAATGAGTTTAAAAAATAAACAAAATCCAGCTCCCACCTCCTGTTCTCACTTCTTCCTATTCCCTCCAAATAAAAGGGAAAATTGTAAAGAAAAAAATAAAACAAAACTAGAATACCTGAAAAAACAAAAACACTGCAAAACTTCCCAAAACAAGTAGTGCATTTCCCCAGGGTAAAGTGGAATGTTCAGTGAATCCACCAGGAGTGAGATCTTTCTGGTAAAAAAAACCTGCAAAGAAAGACAGTCAAGACAGAAAAAATAAACAAAAAAAGGAAACAAAATAGTTCAACAGACAAACTGGAAAGGCAGGAGCCCTGAAGAAAGAAGGGTAGGGTGTACCTAGACCTGGTAGAACAGGAGCAGGCAGGGAGAAGATGAGGGAAGGAAACAAGCTGAACAGATTGGTGCCCTTCCATAGCCCCCCTACCACCCGTGCCCCAGCTACCCTTGAGCACAAAGAGGGTGAAGTGGAGCAGGGAAACGGAGCAGGTTGCACAGTTGAGGAGTGTCCATGGGGAATCTCCAGAGGGAATATGTCACCCCTGTCCCACTCCCTGGGCTTCCCCTACTGCCCAGAGCAGGTCCCTCCTCAGTTATTGGATTCTCCCCTTTCCACAGTATTTTTTTAAGATTTATTTATTAATTATGTATACAGCATCTGCCTGCATGTATCCCTGCAGGCCAGAAGAGGGCACCAGATCTCATTACAGATGTTTGTGAGCCACCATTTGGTTGCTGGGAATTGAATTCAGGACCTCTGGAAGAACAGTCAGTGCTCTTAAACTCTGAGCCATCTCTCAGCCCCCAGTATATCTTTTTTAAAAAATATTTTTTTCATCAAGGCCATCTTTTGCTTTTCTTTCTTTTCTTTTAATTCTTTTTTCCCTTCTTCCCTCTTTTTTCCTCTCTCCTAATACTTTTTTTAGTAAGGGGAATACTATGATGTCACTCTAGGCAGGCCCCTGTAGACTTGATCCCAGGGCCTGCTGTTCAAACCACTGTAGAATCGAGACAGGGAGCTGTTGTAATTGGTAGTCTGGGCAGGGGATTGGGCACATGGGAAACCTGTATGTTGTGATAATGGGAATCATCTTGATTTGTCTCGCTCTAAACAGGGACTCGCCTAAAGCCAGGGAAGTCCTCACTGACTCTTTGTCTAAGAATTCTATATATGCAAACCCTTTGTCAAGACCACTGGATTTGTCAGACTGTAGTAACACGGTTGACTGAACCACAGCCATGAAAGTGAGCTTCCAGGTCTTCTGCTGTTGCACCATAGTTCACATTGCCAACACAGATGGAACTGGCATCCGCCTCCATGTTCTCCTCAAGAGACGTGATCACTGAGCCAGCACTGCCTGGGGTTGGACTCATATTCATCTGCTTCTCTACCTCATTCTGTAGCTCCTTTAACTTCTCATCCTCTTCCTCTATCTCCCTGACTCCCTGAAGCTTTGATCTCTTCTAGCTCTGGGTCCTC
>PVIU01033234.1:0-12618 GCA_004026605.1 Ondatra zibethicus
AACAAACAAGATAGCTGGGCAAAAGTTGGGAGCACTGGGGTGAGGGTGTTGGGGGAAGGGGAGAGGAGGAAGGAGAAGGGAGAAGGGAAGGACAGGGGAGGGCTTGGGGGAGTGAGAGGGGGAGATGGAAGAAGGGCAGATATTGGAGCAGGGAAGAAGATATCTACATTAAGGGAGCCATTTTAGGGTTGGCAAGAGATATCGCTCTAGAGGGGATCCCTGGTGTCCACGGGGGTGTCCCCAGCTAGGTTCTTGAGCAGTAGAAGAAAGGGTGCCTGAACTGGCTTTGTCCCATAGTCACACTGATAAATATCTTGAATATCACCATAGAAATTTCGTCCGATGGATGGAGATAGAGACAGAGGCCCACATCCGCATCAGAGCAATGGACTGAGCTCCCAAGGTCCAGTTGAAGAGCAGAAGTAGTGAGAAGATGAGCAAGGAAGTCAGGACCGCTAGGGGTTGGTCCACCCACTGAGACAGTGTTCCTGATCTAATGGGAGCTCACCAAATCCAGCTGGACCAGGACTGAAGGAGCATGTGATCAAACCGGACTCTCTAAATGTGGCTGCCAATGGGGACAGACTTAGAAGCCATCGATAATGGCACTTCTGCATGTATTGGCTTTTTGGGACCCTAGTTTGCTTGGATGCACACCTTCCTAGCCCTGGATGGAGGGGGGAGGGCCTTGGACTTTCCACAGGGCAGGGTACCATGCCCTCTTTTAAGGATACAGGGGAAGGGAAGAAGGGTAGGGGGGAGTGGGAGGGGACTGGGAGAAGGGGAGGAAATGTAAATTTTTTTGAATGAAAATAAATAAAAGAATATCGTTTTTTGTTTGGTTGTGTTTTTTTAGTTTTCACTTCATAAAAGACTAAATATTGCTGTGTAAAATTTGCCTTTCAAATTTAGGCATTTGGACATGATCTGGTGTACTTACTATACTTACTGTGAACAAACGAGAATGTCACATAACCATATTTAGGGAAGACCATTCACTGCCTTTGGATGGTTGAGTCCAGCCCATTTCATGCCTTTGTCCTGCTAGTGGACACAGTTCACAGAAGGTATGTCACTTTTCCAGAGAAGATACACAGTGCCCAGCCAGGCACTACCTAGAAAGCTGTGGGAGTAGCTGTTGTTGCAGTTGCTGATGTGTATTGAACAAGAAATAACCAAATTGCAACAACCTCAGTTTGGGAAGTATTTTTATGAAATATGTGTGTCAGATAGATAAATCATTTACTCTTTCTGTAAGGTTCCTAAGCTGAGCGCAGTACTCTGAAATTGCATAAAAGAGCTACAGAGGAAAACAAACTGTTGGTTTTCCTAGTTTGCACACTTCAACAAATGTCTGTCCTTCCTTTGCTTTTGCATAAGGTACTTCTAATATACAGAAAATTGATGAGTTGCATTTCAAGTTTTGAAAACAGATATGACTTAAATTGGAAGGTAGTTTACAATGTGTGATCTTGCTGTGATGATGACTGGGCATAACTGCCATTCTCATAAGAGGCAAAAAAGAATGAGCACACTATCTTCAAGCAATTGGCATGGAGATGCCATGAAACGTGGAGCTTATGCAGATAGCAAGAGGAGAGGATTCTGTGCTTAGGGAAATCTGCCTCTTGTTCTGCTGGTTCTCTTCTTGGTTTCTGATCTCCTGATGTTTTCTCCTGTTAAGTACAATTAAGTCTAAGTAGGGGCTTAAGTTCAAACATTATGTTGATATTTTTAAAAAATCAAAAGTATCACATTATATATATTTTTGTGACTCCATTACAATCTAAAACATACAAAGTCAATATCTACTGGGTTTTTTTCCATTTTAATGCTCATTGTAAAAAACTCAAATGGACAAGAAGTAAAGAATGATTTAAGAAAACACTTTCTTTTGTCTAATTTAATAAAATATTTTGATTTGAACACCCCACATATATGCAGTAATAAATGAATATACTAGTACACACACACATACACACACACACACACACACACACACACACACATATATATATATATATATATATATATATATATATAATTTGTATGATTTGCCAAACTAATTCTAGACATATTAAATACTGACAGTGACAGCTTCTCACTTCAATGATAGGATGTTCAACACAAGACTCTAAATTTCAGCTTTAAAACATAGAAGCCAGACAGTGATAGCTGGCTTGAGTTAAACAAATCCCTGATAGAATTATGTTCTGCATAATAATATCTTCAACATTATTTAGATATGTGAGAAACTGGCAAGCAAAATAGTGAGAGTTTATTATAGGCAATCTTTTACAGACACATCTCATTAAAGGTTTGATAACTGAGGACTGGTGTGAATAAATTACCCTCTTTAGGTACAGAAATAATTAGCAATATAGTCAGGCTTCCATTTTACATTATTCTTTACTCTTCACTGGAATCCTTGCTTTCTTTGTGTGTCCTTAATCTGGTTGGTTACAATGTAAGTCTAATAGAAAGATGCTTGGTAAAGATATTCATGGGGAAGTTTTGCCTTTTTATAGAAACCCCAGGTCTCAATGCCATGTGCTCAAATATGTTCATAGCAGCAGTGTTTATCAGCCAGAAACCGGAAACAACCTAAATGCCCCTCTACTGAAGAATGGATAAGGAAAATGTGGTACATTTACACAATGGAGTACTCCACAGCAGAAAAAAATAATGACATCTTGAATTTTGCAGTCAAATGGATGGAGCTAGAAAACATCATTTGAGTAAGGTAACCCAGACCCAGAAAGACAATTATCACATGTACTCATGTTTTTAAACATAAAGCAAAGAGAACCAGCCCACAAATCACAATCCCAGAGAACCTAGACAACAAAGAGGACCCTAAGAGACATACATAGATCTAATCTACATGGGAAATAGAAAAGGACAATATCTCCTGAGTAATTTGAGAGCATGGGGACCTGGGGAGAGGTTTGAATGAGAGGGGCGAGACAGGGAGGGGAGAAGATAAAAATACAGAACTCAATAAAAATTAAAAAAAGAAAAAAGAAAAACAAAGAAACCCCAGGTCATGCCTACATATTTGAATGCCAGATTACACATTTTTTTTTCATAAAAATGCTCATGTACGTCTATGAACAGCAATGTGTGCTAGTAGAAGGAACCTGTAGATATTAGGGTTCTTTCTAGATTAAAATGTTATATATCCTCCGTTAATTTAAAAGCAGTCCAATCTGTTTGTATTTGTACTTCCCTTAAAATTCTATGAAATCTCTGCTGTGATGGATGTTAGTGATCTCTTACTCCTCTGAAGAGAAAGATATTTCAAAATTTCAACTCACAGGCTTAGCTTGTCTTTTAATTGCTAGAGTGTTTACCTAATATGGAATTCCTGGTTTTGATCCCCAGCACCACATAATCCAGGCCTGGTGTCCATACCTAAAACCACAGCATCAGGAAGTCTTTGTAGGTAAGAATATCAGATTTTGGACTCTTAGATGGTTTGTGGTTACCTTAGGCTGAAGATCATGCTCAAAACATAAAAATTACATTAATATAGAAGTTTCTTTTCCAAGGAATATCAAACATTAGGGAAAACCAGAGAATGGCTGTTTAACCCAGTAACATTACTCTGGTGGTATCTATTTCTTTGTCACTGTGAAGACATGTTAAATAGTAAAAATTAATTATTTTATAATGCTTTAGAAAACTTAAAACCCTTCCAGTTATTAGATGAGGTGTACTTACAATTTACCAAGAGTATCCTTGGCTTCTCATATTTTGTCTTTCCTTATGAATTCAGTATTAATTTTTACCTTCCTGAGTGCTCTGTCATATTATGTAGCTTCTAATCATTCTAATTTCTCAACAGTTTATTCTATGGTTAGAAATTTTTGTGTATAAATTTAATCTCAAAACATTGAGACTCCAAGTCTTACTGGATGGTCACCACCTACTTGAAATAGGAGAAAACACTGTTAAAAAAAAAAACTAAAAAAAAAAAAAAACAGGTTTCCTAATTGACAATGGAAATCTTTAAATAATACCCTGGCCTCTAGTATCTAATCCTACAACAAAGTAAAGATGTGACTAAATCATGATGACCTCAATAAGTACTTTTGATTTTCCAGCTCCATTTAAAAATATAATGCATATATTTACCTATCTAATCTCAATGATAGTTTATAAATTTAGGAGCTGGCACTGATATTTTAAATAATTTGATGAATAAACTGTATTGGGCTTTCTGGTATTTTTGTACTAGAATGATGAATTAAATAAATTATATGTTTAGCACTCTCTTGGATTCACAACTATACAGCAACTAAATAATTTTGAGAACTGAAGTCTCCCCATGCACATCATTAGTATCAGCATGGTTCTCTACTGATTATGCTTCCCGTCCTAAATTGCAAAATGTCTGTGTTCACAGGAATGAACGTGTTCCGAATTCACAGTATGGTAAACAAGCAATTGAGAGCTCTCTTCTAGGTGCAGGAGCGTTATTTCTCCTTCAGAATGATCCTCCACTGCCCTGCGTGGGGCTTGTTATGCTCGACATTGCATAACCACCATTAAGGCTTGCAAATAAGTTGTGGACAATCATTTGAACCAATATAGATACAGAGCTCACAACAAAGCTAATTTGAGGCAGTCACAGCATTTCTTCTATGTTATATATCAGGACATTTCGATCATGTTTCATCAAATTTTTGGTGTTAAAATGGTACAACATGGATCTCTGTTGCATGTAACCATGCAGGATGTCACCTGAAAGAAACATTTATAGAAACTATAGTGCAGTATAAGGAGAAGAAAAGAAAGAAACAAAATAGAGTATGAAGTATGTCAGAGGCATGGGCACTATAGAGTAGAATAGCGAACTTTGGTTTCATATGTGTGTACCTCTTGCTGTTATCAAATCATGGTTAAATTTAGTATTGGTAATACTCAAAATTACAGGAAATAGTTGTAGCTGATCTGAAATATGAGAGCATCAGACTATAAGTAGAGCTTAAATTGAGAGACAACATCAGTTTATTCTCTGCCTTAGTAATAATACAGCCAATGGTTAGTAATATATTTCCTTAAATAATGCCAAATGTTCCCTTCAGTAGCAAGATATGAATAGTGTAAAGAAACAGTAAACAAAAATGATTGTGATGTTTAATAAAATATAAATCAATTCTCTCTACGTTTATACATATCTTTATTTCAGATATATATATCTGAAATAAAAATAAAGTGTACATAGTTATGTCTAGTGTTACATAATTACTTTATTTCTCATCAATTTGTAAAATAAAACTTGTAATCTATCCTGACAATCAAGTACTATAACTTAGAACATTTAGATCACCTGTATTTCTGATACTGCTTCATTTTGGAAAAGTTTCTCCAATCCCCTTCCCACAATGTACACTGAGTACACTGATAAAGGATCTGTGATATAGATATGTATGTCAAGGTTGGGCTCTGTAGGAATCTTTGATCTCTGCATTGCATACGTAATGATATTAATCAAAGAACAAGAGTCTGTTCATTTGGCAATAGGGATGCATGGGAGGGGTTCAAGGGAAGGTAGCTGAGAATTACTGAAGGGAATAAAGGGATGGGGTAAGTGATATAATTCTGTTTTGATTGAAATGTAATAATTTTTTCTTACCATGCACTCATTTTAGGGTGCAAATATATTGATATATTATTATTTTACAATTTGTTTTATTGTTGTATATCCTCAGGTTTATCTATTTTGTGCAAATAACAGGGTTATCTTCCAAATTTAAGAAAAAATAACATTTTGTCATTTTTCATGAAACACATCCTTCATCAACCACTCATGTTGATAGACACTGGTAATTTTCCATGTTGATTTACCTAAACTATATTGTGATCAACATGGTTCTACAGTTAGATTTATTTGTACTCATCTTAATCCCCTGGGTACATACCCACTGACTGGATCTCTGGGCCATCTGATTTATAACTTTTTAATTTTACAAGAGACTATATCTCTAATTTCTTACCTCATGGTAAGATAAGTGAGGTTATACATATATTATGTAATGATTTTAATCATTCTATATCACATTAATATATTTAAAACATTGCATTGTATGCATTTATATACATATATTTGTAGTTACAAATATAAAATAATGTATAATCATTAAAAAATGAATAAAATTTTTTATACATCTATAGAGGAGAAAAAGACTATAGGAAGAATGGAATAATACACTGGAAATAAAGATGGAGAGAGCCTAATTCTAATCCAGTCAACAAATCCTGTGAAGTATTTTCTTCTTGGTTGTTGTCATTATTTTTGATAATACTATAAGTGATTCAAATTCCAGCAAATACAGAATAAAGAATCACTTTTACTTTATCTCATTCAATAGTGAATAATAATAAAATGCCTAAACAGATTGGCTCGGAAGAAAACAAATATAAAAGAAAATATAAATGATAAACCTTAACACTTTCCTAATATTACATGAGAAACAAGATAAACATAAACATTTAATTAGTTTCTTATTCAGGGGCTAAGGAGGTATTAATATGAACAGTATCAATTCTAATATCCTTTGTGGTTCTCAGTGAAGCATTGACATATATTTCTGATCCCCTCCAGCTATTGTTTTGCCATAAGGAACAATCTTATCTAATTAGTGTTCATTATGATCTAAAAGTCAATAACCGTCTATGGAACTGGGATTAGAGGAGCCCTCTAATTCATTTCCAGAAAACATGATCAATTAATGGAAGGATGGGAATTTGAGAATTCTTCTTCCAGATAAATAAAATACAATGACTTGTAAACCATATGCCACAGGCTTGTATACATAAGTCCTTGATGTGCTAAACGTTCATTATCTAAAATTGATTCAGTCTCTTTTGGGATTTCAAGTTAAATCATTCACTAATACATTCTTAGAAATGTTTTGTTTTTCTTTCTCTACTTTTTAGTTTAAGCATATTTAGTTCTAAATGTTGCAAAGTTAACAATAGACATTAGAGAATGGGTTTAGTATTTTTGTCCTTTAAATTGAACTATATTATTCTTTAATAACTTACTGTATTTTATAAATTTAGTAAAAAAAGTGAGTTCCATGGAGATAAAGTCAAATTCACAAATACCTCATCTCCTCACATCCCAAAACCTTTGATGTTTTATTTCAATTAATCCTCCCACTCATGAAAATAACAGTGTAATCATTAATTAATGAGGTTTGTGGCTTTATTGTTCTAATAAATTTGGAGTAATCATGAATTGTTAGTCAGAGAGGGATCTCTGTCAAGTCATATGCTAATACCTTGCTTTAAGATGAGCTGAGCATTTGTGCCTACATGCAAAGGTTTTCCATAATTCTATTTAAGTCATGCAAATTTCTACCTTCTCAAAAGAAATACAAATCAATACTGACAACTTTTTAAAGTCTCTATTAATCATGTTGGATGTTTACATAGAAGATTAAATAAATAATGGCTAAATAATCATATATGGTGTTTTGGAGGTCTCTTTGAACATGCAATTCATTTTACCCATGTGATAAAATTTATTAATATGTATTTACTTGATGTGAAAAAATAATATATAATTTAGATTAGAAATTAAAACAGCTTCCATAAGAATTCCTTTGAAATAAAACATTAAATTGTATTTTCCCATATTACATATTGAAGGAATTCATAATCTTTCTTGTCTCAAAATAAGATATTGTTTTGCACGACTGAAAGAACACTCCAATGTTTACAGCAGTGTGTTTTTACATGGCTTGGAGATTATACTATTCTATCATTGGCATATTGCCAAATGGTCTCCATTGGTGTTCTAGACTTCATGAAGTATCAATAAGAAGCACAAATCCTAATCTACAGAAGTAGTGTTTCTATTTTCTTGAAATTCTATACTCTCAGTGGCACTACAATTAAGAAAGAATATTGGTGATTTTTTGTATATGTATTTTGGAATATCTTTCATTTTCAGGAAATAAGTTGCTCAATTTAATAAATAAGAAGAAATACAGAATTCGAAGAGTTTAAAGAACATACAAAAAGCAGCTAATATATTTAAAGAGCAGACTTAAATGAAACAATCATCCAAGTGATGTTCAAGAAAACACAGGGAAAAGGTAAATAAAATTGAAAATGTCAATTCAGAATTTGAAAACAGAATTCAACAAAGAGATAAAAGCATTTAAGAGGAGTCAGCCTGAGATGAAGGAGTATAAGTGGAATTTTATGCTGGAGTATGCTTTCTCTCATGTGGTGCTTTTGTCAGGCATTTTTATTACAGTATCAGATATGAATTTGGATCAGGCAATTTTCCTTGGCTATGACTCTAATGGGAATTTTCAAAATCATAGTAACAGAGTATGGGAAAGAAGTAAGAGGTGAGTTGACAGTGATCAAACAAAGATGACAGAGGTGAGGACTTATGTCCTTATTATGTCTTATTATAACAGCATGTTTATGTATGGAATTGCCCAAGAAATCAGACAATAAAATAGCACTACATTGTATTTATTAAATTTACTAAGATACATTATAAATATATAGAAAATATTGGTGTTGGGTGCGATACATTTTATTCGAGTTGGTTGTATAAATCCTTTCATAAAACTGAATATACTTTAAGTGTGTAAAATACAAAAAAATTGTATTGATCAATTATAACTGATTGAATTCAGAGAAAATTGAAATGAACAAATTTACAGCAAGAGGAAAATTTCATTTAAAAACCAGGTGATGGTGGTACATGCCTTTAATCCCAGCACTTGTGAGGGTGATGCAGGCAGATCTCTGTGAGTATAAAGACAGTCTGGTCTACAGAGGGCATTTCAGGGCAGCCAGAGCTACACAAAGAAAATATGTCTCCCCAAAGTAATAAAATATCAACCTGTACATCTAATATGTACAACCTGGATATCTAATAAAATAATCAATTTCATATGTGAAAATATATTCATAATTCTATCCCTACCAATCATCTTTATTTTGTCACTGCCATATCCTCTATGTGTGTGTCTTCTCAAAAGTCAATCAAAGGATTTGGAGTAAGGGGAACACTCATCCATTACTGGTGGGAAGGCAAACTTGTGCAACCACTTTGGAAATCAGTGTGCCAGTTTCTCAGGAAGCTGGGAGTCAACCTACCTCAGGATCCAACAATTCCACTCTTGGGAATATATCCAAGAGATACCCAATCATACTACAAAAGCATTTGTTAAACTATGTTCATAGCAGCACTATTTTTAATAGCCAGAACCTGGAAACAACTTAGGTTCCCCTCAATGGAAGAATGGATAAAGAAAGTATGGCACATATACACATTAGAGTTCTAATGACATATTGAATTTTGCATGCAAATGGATGGAAATAGAAAACACTATCCTGAGTGTGATAACCCAGACTCAAAAAGATGAATATGTTATGTACTCATTAGTGGATTCTAGCCATAAACAAAGGACATTGAGCCTATAGTCCCTGATCCTACAGAGGCTAAATAATAAGGTGAACCCAAAGAAAAACATATAAAGATCCTCCTGGAAATTAGAAGCAGACAAGATTGCCAGGCAAAAGTTGGGAGCATGGGGGAGGGGGTGGGGTGCGGGAAAGGGGAGAGGGGAAGAGAGAAGGGAGAAGGGAAGGATTGGGGAGAGCTTGGGGGAGTGGGAGGGTTGAGATGGAGGAAGGGCGGATATGGAAGCAGGGAAGAAGATATCTTGATTAAGGGAGCAATTTTAGGGTTGGCAAGAGTTTTGGCTCTAGAGGAGTTCCCAGGTGTCTAAGGGAATGCCCCGAGATAGGTCCTTGGGTAGTAGATGAGTGGGTGCCTGAACTTGCCTTGTCCCATAGCCACATTAATTAATATCTTGAATATCACCATAGAACTTTCGTCGGGGGACAGATGGAAATAGAGACAGAGACCCACATTGGAGCACTGGATTGAGCTCCCAAGGTCCAGTTGAAGAGCAGAAAGAGGGAAAAGATGAGCAAGGAAGTCAGGACAGGGAGGGGTTCATCCACCCACTGAGACGTTGTGAGTGATCTAACGGGAGCTCACCAAGGCCAGCTGGACTGGGAATGAATGAGCATGTGATCAAACCATGTGATCAAACCGGACTCTCTGAATGTGGCTGACAATGGGGGCTGACTGAGAAGCCAATGATAATGGTACTGGGATTTGATTCTACTGCATGTACTGGCTTTTGGGGATCCTAGTCTGTTTGGATGCATACCTTCCTAGGCCTAGATGGAGGAGGGAGGGTCTTGGACTTCCTACAGGGCAAGGTACCCTGTCTTTCTTAGGACTGGAGTGGGAGGGGGAGGGAAATGGGAGGAGTGGAGGAGGTGGAAATTTTGAATGGTATTATTTATAAAGCAAAAAAATAATAAAAAAGAGAAAAACTACAAAAATTACTAAACATTAAAAAAAATACCACAGTCGACTGGTAGGTACAAGAGAAGAAGAATAACATTTGTTTTGGTAAACCTACTAAAACATGTTAAACATATGAAAGAGATTAGAAATTAGAGTAAATTCTTTTTTCCTGCTCCTCTTCCTCTTATTCTTTTCTTCTTGTTCTTGTCTCTGTCTTCTTGATCTTCTTCCTCTTCCTCTTCTTCTATTCTACCCCTTCTCCTCCACAACTTCCTCCTCTTTTTCTTCTTCCTTTCATTCTATTTCAGGAATTTGTGCAGTTTTGTCTACCTTAATATCAAGAAAAGGTGCCTTTTCTCTGTTTTGTTTTTTTTTTTGTGTGTGTGTTGTGTTGTTGTTTTTGTTTTTCTTTTTTCTAACAGGGTTTCTCTGTTTAGCCCTCACTGTCCTAGAACTAGCTCTGAAGACCAGGTTGGACATTTTTTTTAATTGCTATGAAAATATTTTTAAGTATGGTCCTAATAAATGGCATTAGGTTCTTTATTCAGGCAAAGAAATCAGGAGAAAAGTAGAAATCCAGGTACAGAAGAATTTCCAAAGATTGCAGAAAGCAAAATCTGTGAAACGGTAGCACCCATGGGGAAGATCAGAAGTAAAGGGGTTTGCTTGGCCTTTTTCTGTGTCCTTTTTTACAAACATGCAAACACACATGTCTTAGTTAAAGTTTCTTCTGATATGCAAAAAAGAAAACATGCCCCAATGCAACTTGGGAAGGAAAGGATTTTTCAAATCTCAGAGCATATAGTAGTCTTATAGATCCCAAGTTGGCCTTGAACTTAAGAAAGCTTTGATAGTCCTTGATAGTCCTGCTTCACTTCACAAGTGCTAGGATTACAGGACTTGAGACCCTCAATTGGCTTAAAATTACTTTCAGGAAGTAGCAAAAAAGAAGCAATTAGTCATCTTTTCTATAGAATGGTCTCAGAATTCTTACAATTTAAGCTACATATTAGGAATTTAATATACAGGATTTTTAAAATAGATGAGTAGCAAAATTTAGAGCTTCAAAAAAGCAAAAAGTTGATCTTGTGTAATTACATCGTGCAAAATAAGCGTGAAGAAAATATTATCTTAAAATGTTTTCCTCCAGAAGCAATTCATTAGTTTTAAGGAAATTTCTCAATCAAATGCAGAATTTAAGGAAGGACTTCATTTAATGAAGCAGAAAACATATTTTCTTAAATCAAAATATATTCATGATCATTTTGTATTCATGTTATGCATGAGATTTTTCATATACTTAGACAAATACCCAAATATATTGCTTTATTTCAAGCCACAAGCTGTTAGTCTTCTTAATGTAATTTATTCCAGTATAATTTTGTAAGTGTTAGTGCTTGGTCTGGAGAATGAACTCTCAGATTTAAGTTAAAAAATAAATTGCATTACTCTTCTCTTTCTTCTATTTTAGGGGAAAATAATGGTTTAGGACAAGCAAGTCAATTTATTCTGAATTCACTGCTCCCTGGAGAATTCTTCTTCTCTAGGAATGCAGTATAAATAAATCTAGCTTTTCAAATTTAAACAGATAGGTACACAGGTCAATACATCATGATAAAAGGTTTATAAATTGATAGATAGATGATACATGATGAAAATATGGAAGCAATTGAAAAGAAAACAATTTAGACTTTATTAATTTAAGTCTAGAACACAAAACATAATGCAAAAATACAAGTTTTCATGTAGACAATGGATCTCTTTGTCTCTGTGTCTCTTTTAATATTTTTTTACTCTTCATTCATCTATATGTATTTGTGTATCTGTGTGTTGGTAAACAAATCTGTATGACTGCCTCCAACATCCAGAAGAGGGTATCAGATTCCCTGGAACTTGAGTAAAGGTGGATATCAGCATCCAATAGTAGGTGCCTAAGAACTGATTTCCGGTCTTCTGGGAGAACACAAACACTATCAGACTCAGAGTCATCTCTCCAGGTCCTTTTTGTGTTTTACTATTAATCACCAGCTAAATGTCATCATCCTTCCCAGTAAAGTCATAAGAGTCAATCATATTCAAAAATGTGTTTTGGCACACTGTCTCAGTAGGTGGACCAGCCCCTCACGGTCCTAACTTCCTAACTCATCTTCTCCCACCTTCTGCTCTTCACCTGCACCTTGGGGGCTCAATCCATTGCTCTGATGTGAATGTGGGTCTCTGTCTCTATCTCCATTCATCGGATGAAATTTCTCCCA
>PVIU01033235.1:0-12613 GCA_004026605.1 Ondatra zibethicus
TTTTTTTTATCCAGTCTATTTGATGTTCTGTAAGTTTCTTGTACCTTCTTAAGGATATCCTTGTTTAGGATGGGAAAGTTTTCTTCTATGATTTTACTGAATATACTTTCTGTGCCTTTGAGCTGCAGTTCTTCTCCATCTTCTACCCCTATTCTTCATAGGTTTGGTTTTTTGATGGTGTCCCAGATTTGCTGGATGTTTTGTGTTAAGAATTTTTTGGATTTAATTTTTCTTTGACCAATGAGTCTATTTCCTCTATAGCACCAGAGATTCTTTCTTCTATCTCTTGTATTCTATTGGTTATACTTGTCTCTGTAGTTCCTGTTCATTTACCCAGATTTTCCATATCCAGAATTCCCTCAGTTTGTGTTTTTTTTATTACCTCTATTTCAGTCTTCAAGTGTTCAACTGTTTCCCTTACCTGTTTGATTGCTTTTTCTTGGTTTTCTTTGAGGGATTTATTAATTTCTTCCAATTTTATGTTTGTCTTTCCCTTTATTTCTTTAAAGGAGTTTTTCATTTCCTCTTTATAGGTCTCCATCATTTTCATAAATTTATGTTTAACTTTTTCTGGATTAGGATGATCAAGTCTTCCTGTTGTGTGACCACTGAGTTCTGGTGTTACTATGTTGCTTTTGAGGTTGTTGGAAGAATTCTTACATTGGTGCCTACCCTTTTCTTTCTTCAAATGAGGCCACCAGTGTCTTTGTGTCTTGGTCCAATCTTTGCTATGGCTCTCTGAGTGTTTGGGAGTTTTTCTTGGCCTGCTCAGTACTGTCAATGTCTGTCTCAGAAAGCCTCTGAGGTCTCTACAAGCCTGTTCTCTTGGTCTTCTCTCCTGGTTTGCTCTCTTGGCACTCTATCTTAATCTACTCAGTGTTGTAACAAGGTCTTGGTCCCTCTTAGGTCCCCTCAGTATTGGAGCAAGCTGTGTTTCAGAGTTCCACTGAGGTTGTAGGAGGATAGGCAGGTTTGGGGGTGGGGTGAGGCTAATTGTTTGGATGGTGGCTGGATGGGTTTGGGTTTGGGGGATCCTAGCCACAGGAAACTTCCAGCTGGCTGGCTAGAAAAGCCAAGGCATTTTGGGGAGGGGCCCAAAGTTTTCTCCCACTGGGGATGTTTTAGAGAGTGGTGTGTTCTACTGTATGGCTGTTCACTCACCTCTTAAGTCCTCTCAGTATTGGAGTAAGCTGTTTTTTAGAGTTCCACCAAGGTTGCAGGAGGATAGGCAGATTTGGGGGAGGGGTGTGTCTATTAGTTCAGATGGTGGCTGGGTTTGTTTGGGTTTGGGGTTGTCCTAGCCACAAGAAACTCCCTGCTCACTGTCTAGAAAAGCTGAGTGAGTTTTGGGAGGTTCCCAGGGCTTTGTCCCACTGGTGAGGTCCTAGAGAGTCTGGTGTCCGGCTGTGTGGCTGTTCACTAACCTCTTAATTGCCCTCAGTATTGGAGCAAGCTCTGTTTCAGAGTTTTCCTAAATTGGCATTTTCAAAAGCCAGAGATTTAATAAGTACTCATCAACTTCTGGGTTTGTTACTCCTATTTGTAAAGCCTTAGTTAATCTTTGTTAAAAGTCTCCAAAGTGTTCTCTTTGGTCCTGTTTAATTCTGATATATGATTCATTTTTATATATAATATAATATTTGTTTTAATAGTTCTTAAATCCTGTCCAAAGCATTTAAGGCTGCTATATGGCATAGGGACAAGATTTGTTCATTGTAAAGAGCATGTTCCCTTGCCAAGAATTTGATCTTGGGAAACCTCAAGTCCTTTTGTTTTTTTCCTATTGTTCTAAAATTATTGCCTCTTCTCACCAATAATATTTCTACAGTATTTGTGGCCTGTCTTCCAAGACTGCCAAAACTAATTGAAGCCAATCATGTA
Organism: Ondatra zibethicus; assembly: GCA_004026605.1. Taxonomy (NCBI): domain Eukaryota; kingdom Metazoa; phylum Chordata; class Mammalia; order Rodentia; family Cricetidae; genus Ondatra; species Ondatra zibethicus. The sequence goes on from PVIU01033235.1 coordinate 1,882, forward strand.
GGGTAGCCTTATTGCTGGAAGCCCATGTATTTACCATTTCCTTACCAAATGGAGAATGAAAGCCATAAGACACTACTGCCTGCTTATTTTCTTTTACATCATTCATATCTATAGGTATCCATCTACATTCTTTGGATCCTTTTGGCCATTTAGAACATAATGCTTTTTCACAGGTGATTAGAGGGTAGGAAGCTAAAACATTGGGTAAGTCATCTCTGAATCTGATGTTTACTGGCTATGTTAAACCCTGTTCTTTTATCTTTTCTCCCTGCCCATCAGCTTTCATAATTTCCTCAATTGCTTCAAACCTTTTTACTACTGTCTTTTGTAAAACCTGACTCTCTTGGCCTGTTTATATTTCTAGTGATTTCATTGATGCACCTACCCTCTGGTTCTCATTCTGCACATGTGATTTCAAGGTATAAATTTTTTCCTTTAAAGATAATATCTCATCCTTGGACATTATTTGGATAGTGTGCAGATTGTTTTCCTGGAGAGATACTCTATCTACTAGCCTATCATAACCTTTTTAACAGATTTTGATTGTCAAATTCAACAGCATGAATTCCTTCAGGTGATTTCTCAGTACTCTTTGACATGGATTGAATTTTTCTGTCAAATTAATGTTATCCCTTTCAATTAATTTTTTCAGCTAACTTTTGATTTTTTTCAGCTAACTTTTGATTTTTGATGGTATTAATCTTGTCAGTTTGTTCATTATTAGTCTGTAAAGATGGTATCATTTCTTAAAGTGTCTGATTCTTGGCTCTGTTATCAAACCATATTCTTAAGGATATAATATGAAAAAGAAAACAAAGTCACAATATCCAATAAATGGATGTATTAGAAAAACCATTATAAGCCTTGCAGAATACCATCCACAGTGTCAGCAAAAGGTTATTAAATTCCTGGATGGTAATATTGTCTGAAATATATACCTTAAATTTATTGATTTATTTATTAATCAAATTGTTACATTTTTATGGGAGTTCGGTTAATTGTTGTAGGTGTAATAATCTTTATTGGCCAACAGGTGTCATGGTTGCAGCCACATGGCAGTGAGACCTGATCAGCACTGGCATGAACAGTCCTGCACTGCTTTGGTTCCACACATTGGTGCCTGGTTAAATACTGACAAATATGCTTTGCTCTTTCCTTACATGTACATGGAGAGAGGTTTACTTTGGATCAAGGAACCCAGAGCTCGTGAACAAGGAACACAAACTGGAAACTGTGCAAGTACCACACAAGTTGCTGTGCAGCAGGGACAGCAGTAGGAGGGGCTAGCATGTGCAAGCCTAGGAAATTTTCCAGTCACTACGCTTAGCTGTGCTGTGTTTTTTTTTTTTTTTTTTTTTCTACAAAAAATTGCTTAGTTGGTGAAATCAAGCCAGGCTGGCAGGGGTGGGCAACCTTATGAGCCATGGGCTTTTTGGGCCATTTAGGCCAGTCCACCCAGTAGGTGTGGACTTGGGATTCATGTTGGGCACCAGATGATGATGGAAGTTACAAAATAATCCCACACTAACTCAGAATTGAATATAATAAAGGGTTATTTATTTAGGGTAGACTCACAGATAGCAGTCCACTGCATGAATGGGAAACAGGAACTAAATCCAGTGGCCAGAAGAGAGAGCAAGCACATGCTGTATGTCGGCATTTATAGTATAACAGGCCATGCCCAAGTGGGCTGGTATCTTAAAGGCTACTGGCTGAGGGAGTTCCTACAGCACTGGGCTATCCATCTGGGTGACTGATCTGGGTGACCTCTTGGTCCACTCTGTGCAGTTGCAATCTGTGTATCAGAGATCCTCTGAGGTTGTGGGGGATGGGTAGTGTTTGAAGACTTGGGGACAGAGTGGGACTTGTAGCTTATAGGTTCTGATTGATGGGGGAGTATTGAAGAAGCCTACCTATAGGAGGCTTGCCTGCTGACTGATGAGTAAACCTGAGGTAGGTGAGGAAGAGGCCTGGGTTTTTTTCCCAGGTACTTAGGGCCTAGAGACTGGGGTATCCAGCTGAATGGCTGAACACTCATCTCTTGGTCCACTCTGTGTAGTTGCAATCTGTGTGTCCTATTTCATTTTAAGGTCACTGAGGCTTTTATTTTGCATGTAGGCCGAATGGAGGGACTTGTCTGTGGCTGCCATAGAGTTACAGGGGCTCTAGATACTAGATGGGAAGTGAGGTATAAGAAACAATGATTGGCACCATTCATGTGATTACAAAGCTGGGGTTTCCAGCAGTGGTCAGGTGTGTCTTCAAATATCTAAGGAAGTTGTAGCTGGGTTGGCAAGCACAGAAAGGCCTTGAGCAATCTCCCTGATATAAGGAACAGGATTTAAGTATCTGGTGACTCCAGTGATCTCCAGTCCATGCTCAGTAGGGCAGAATATCCTGAAGGATTTGCCAACAAATTTGGTATTAATACCCCTCTGTCCCTTGATAGTAAGGACCTGATTGTAATTTGTTGGGTTCTCAGATTGGCAAGTAGAACAAGTCTTCATCTGCCCCATGCTAAACCTCACTACCAGGTCATGGATAAAAGTATCCTCAGTGTCCCCAGAGTGATGGAATTCTATGGCACCCTGACAATTTTTCTGGGTCAGCTTATATTATTGCAGACATTGTCCCAGAGAATTATCTGGTTCACGTGAGCAGGAAGCAGTTTCAGAACTTCTGTTTTACATCCTTAGCAATTCATTTAGGGTATGTTAGCATGAGATCATCACCAACCACCTGTATGTCTGCACTAGGTGTGCAGTTCTGCTGAGCTTCCCAGTTGTCCTGGTCAAAGGGGTCTTCAATGGTCAGCACTGGATACTCTGGATGAAGGACTTATACAAGTCATTCCTCTGGTGGGGCATGATGTACCTGACGTAGTCATCATGAGACTTGACATCTAGGTCATACTTGCCATTCCTTAACAACTCAGAGGCAGCCATGTCCATGCAAATGACACCCTGGTCAGTGTTGTTGGCATTCTCACTTGTGAACTTCAGCAGCTCTGAGGCTTCTATCTTCTCCAGGATATTAAGTGAAAATCTGCCCTAGTGAATACATTGGTGGTATCCTTCCATATTTATTCTTGATGACATTCTTCAGGTTGTGGTAAACCATTGCTCCAGTGACCATTGTCTCTGGGAAACTGGATGCTTCCAGAGTCAGGATCGTGATCTCTTGCATGGCCAGATGTTTGCCAGCATGTGAATGACCATAAATCACATTGAGAGCTGAGATCTGCAGGATGACTTCAGGGTTGCTAGCCAAGCTATGAGAGGGTACAAGGACACACCCCTTTATATGACCCCAGATTTTCAGACAGTCACAGACACTTCCTGTGTGGCATTTGCACCAAATTTTGCATTTATTTTCAGTACCATCCATCTCAATTATCAGTTTGTCTATCTTCTCTTTTTTTCACAACAGTTTCTTGCTACCCAGAGCAGGTACAAATTTTATTGATGTGCTCAAAAACCTTTGAGACCCCTTCCCTAGTAGCACATGTTTTTGCAGACATGGAAGACAGTGTTAAGTAGAATTCAATAGTAACAACAACAACAAAAAGAATTACCAAAGAGATCCCAAACTGAATTAAACTGGAAATTAAAAATTAAAAAAAAACCCTCATAGCTAACCTCTTGAGAGCATTCATCATCTCTTCTGTTTTCTCCATTAGTTCCAGGAATTCCAGAGAGATTGCAATATTGTGGACCAGTGTGAGTAATCACCTGCTATGTGCATTGAGTTTCTAAGGTTATGTAAAAGTAATTGGTTAGCTGTTCCCTCCAGGTCATCACCTTGATCTCTGTAAACTAGGACTATACAGCCCTGTTTTCTCTTCCTACAGTTTCTTCATCAGAAGCTTTTGCTACTATATTCTCTTCAGGATTCAAGAGTGAGCTTGAGCCTTCACTAGCCAGCCAGAAAGAGAGGTTTGTCATATTCACAGCCCTTCATCATGGTCACACAGACCCACAGTTTAGTCATGTAAGTTCTGAGGGAATTGAGGGTGAAAAAGAGATTGCAGGAATTATTATTTCTTCCTAATCATATGAACTAAGATAATTTGGGTCACATGATAGTTTAATAACCATAATAAAATTTTTGAGCCTCTCTAATGAGATGTTATATTCTTAGTTGGAATGGCAGTCCTCAAATTCTTGTTGAAATATCCCTAGTGTTACTTCTCCATACTTCTATGACAAAAAAGAGCAGAAAAGATGCTGTACTACATTGTTTCATAAGCAATCTAAAGTATGTGGTGCTGCTGGTGAGGGTGATACAGAAACTATACTTTTGAAAGTGTACTTTATGTGTGTGTGACTACTAAGGACTTCCATGGTTTGAAGATCTGAGCTCTGTATTTTATGTAACTTACTGTATCTTAATAGTTTTTCAAATTCCAAAATTATAATCATCTGCATAATTATCATTTTCTGGAAAGTGAAATGCAAAGACCTTATTTCTGTGTAACATGCACTAGATGGTCAGGTAGAAGTGAATGAAATCTTGCGTGAGTTACATTGACTGATTAAAAGACAAAATGATCTTTTCAGTAAACAGCCATTTCATAAGGCTTTATGAAATGCTAATTTCTTTATATTAAAGAATAAGGCCCATGTCTTTTTTCCCTTGTTTCCAGATCTTTTATAATGGAATGTTCATTTCTGCTGTGCAAACTGTGGGTAGTTCACTTGAGGTGCAATTGGAACAGTCTCAAAACATTAAAACAGTAATTCCACCCAGACTTTCCTAATTCCTTGGTCTATATTTGACCTCACTGTCTGTAGTGCTGGGTTTACAGACCTATAAAGACTGTTTTCTATATTTCTGAATACTTTTGCTGCTGTCAACATTCTCCATTATTCTGAGATGCAGCTACTAAGTTTTCAATGAGGAAATGAGGTCAGGTCCCTATACCATCTTCAGTTTGAGAAGATGAAGCTTAAAAATATACATGCTATTAAGAACTTTGGATATCTTCTTAAAGCTATATGATTAGTAATCATGAAAATAAACATATATACATGAACTAACAATGGATGGAGATAGAAGCTATGAAAGTGAAGTAGACTGGGGTGAGTTTTATAGGAGTTTGAAGAGGTGAAATAGAAGGAAGAAGTATTACTACATTATAATTTGAAACATAAAAATAATCAGATAAAGAAGTAAAACCAACCAAACCAAATTAAATTCTTCACAATCAAAGAATGACAAATTTGTCTTAAATTACTTTTTCTATTTATTTATGTGAATTAGATCACGTTATTGGTAATTCTGAAGCACATTAACTATCATATGATCAAGATTTAGTAAGTATTTTTATATGAACAGTAATTCTTATCTAAGTATTTTTTGTATATTGATATAATTTACTACTTCTAACTTTCATATTTATGGTTTCATAGGTCATACAGATAAGAAATGAAGAATATACATTTTAAACATTAAAACACCCTTTTTCTTCTCAAAACACTGACTTCCACATCTTACGTTTCCCTTACATTTCCTTTCAGTTCAGGAAAGCAACAAAAATTGATCTAAGATAAAATTTTCTGGTGCTTGATTCTGTTTCATGAACTTGTTGGGCCACTTGATGGTATTTAATAGCTGCACTATTGGGTTATCCAAATATTGTTGTATGTATTCTCATCAGAAGATAAAAGATTGTACAGGCATAAGAAATAGAAGGTCAACTTTGTGTATTGTGTGAAGACTCACTTCAGAGATTCATATAATTCTATGGTCCAGTGTCCTTTGGAAATATTTCCAAATAAACTCATCTATTCTATATTCATAGGATTTTTAACTTGAACAAATAAATTTGGATAAAAAATGAAAATTTTATCATTTCCCAAACAGAAATGGGCTTTGTCCTATGGTAAGTATGAGTTTGTGACTATGGAAAAACTCAAAATATTCTCCCGATTCACTGGTTCCCAACCAATGCCACTGTCTTCACAATTGGAGACAAATAGAGATATATTCTATGTGTGAGTGTATCCCATATTGCATTAATTTGGAAGAATTATACAGAGGTAGATTTTACCATTTTTGATGGCACATATCAAGGGGATGTCTTTTATAAAAAAGTGTGGATATCATCATGTAAGCTGGATGATATTTATATGTGATAATATCATAAATCCCATAGTTTCAACAGTAGGACAAAATGGGGTAATGGGATCCAGGTGATATTGATTTATTTTATTGGAACAATTAACTGAGGAATATTAAAAGACACAGACATCTATTATTGGAAGTCTGGCCGTTAGAATATTTTTATAAGCTAACTAATTAGCTACTGGTATGATTAGAGGAAGACAGATGAACTTTTGATTTATTGAAGCAATTTTGTGACAGAATTAAAGAGCCACTTCAGTTAGAAACCACTCAACTACTTAAATATTAACAAGGGAAAGTTCTTTTAGTAAGAGTGCATACCTGGTTCTGGTTTATGGACAAAGGGTCAGAAATCCCTGTTTGCTTGTATAGTTTCATAGTCCCCACTTATATTTTGAGTAATTAACCATGTTTTACAGAGACAGAAATTCCAAATTTCATAGTTTGAACAAATGGGGAGATTTTCAATGCATACTGTTGTCATTGTTCTCTGGAGAAAGACCAGAACTTCATTAACTAGGAGCTGTTCATCAAAATTTTCCTGTTTGCTTGGCAGAACTGTGCTTTTCCTAATAAGACAACTGGGAGCACTCCTTCAGCTAAATTCTTCTTCCCATGGTTAATATTTCCTAAGTAATTTATAGGTCCTTTAAATGTCAATTTATTATTCTCAGTTTTCAGATTTTCCTATATAAATATGGTACTTAAAAATTTATGCGTGGGCTGGAGAGATGGCTCAGTGGTTAAGAGCACTGACTGCTCTTCCAGAGGTCCTGAGTTCAATTCCCAGCAACCATATGGTGCCTCACAACCACCGGTAATAAGATCCGGTGCCAACTTCTGTCTGCAGGGAAACATGCAGGCAGACCATTGTATGCATAATAAATCAATAAATCTTAAAAGAAAAACTTATGCGCATCTGTCTCTGAGGTTATGATTCAGCTACTACCTGTACAATATATATGGAAAGTTCACAGACAGACTTAAAACCTCCTTTCAATGTAAGCAAATACATTTTAGGGACAGCATGTGCTGTGTTGTATACTACTGAATGGACATCAAGTATGTTTTAGATTAATTTAAAATGTCAATAGATATTTATGTAGAAATATTACTGGAAAAATCTGTCCCCTGAATTTCTGTCAGGCATTGATGTGGATAAACTGGACAATGAAATCATGCAGAACCACTAAGAACTCAAAGTTAATTCCCCATAATTCAAATTTCTGTAAAATATCACATCTGACATACATAATATAAAAGGCTTATAATTTAGCAATGGTGAATTTCTGGTTAAAACTATTATCATGTAGATTGTATTAATTGAATACTTTCATTTTTAGATTTGTTTATTATTTTTATTGATTTTGTTGAGCTATATATTTTTCTCTGCTCCCTTTCTTTCCTCTCCCCTCCCTTTCAGGCCTCTCTCATGGTCCCCATGCTCCCAATTTACTCAGGAGATTTTGTCTTGTTCTACTTCCCGTGTAGATTAGATCCATGTATGTCTCTCTTAGTGTCCTCATTGTTGTCTATGTTCGCTGGGATTGTGATTTGTAGGCTGGTTTTCTTTGCTTTATGTTTAAAAACCACTTATGAGTGAGTACATGTGATAATTGTCTTTCTGTGTCTGGGTTACATCCTTTGGTGGTATTGCTGGGTCTTGAGGAAGGGTATTTGCTAGTTTTCTGAGAAATCGCCATACTGATATCCAAAGGGGCTGTACCAGCTTGCATTCCCACCAGTAATGCAGGAGTGTTTCCTTTACCCCACAACCTCTCCAGCATAAGTTGTCATCAGTGTTTCTGATCTTGGCCATTCTTACAGGTATAAGATGGAATTCCAAATTTGTTTTGATTTGCATTTCTCTGATGGCTAAGGGATACTTTCTAAATGCTAGAAAATATTTAAAGGCAGTGGTTTATAACCTAGGTTTAAGTAAGTATAATCTAGTATTTCCCAAGAGCAAATTCTAAATAAATTGGCTTATAAAGTATGAGATACTGTGATACTTTAAGTATCCATTGGAAAACATACTGTTAACTCTTTCCGAGAGCAATTAGTCTACATAATTTCAATGATTTGTAATAACATTATCTCTATAACAGTCCTAGGAGAGAGGTAAGTGGTATCTAATTTAGTTATTAGGGTATTGCTCATGTTTTTGGCATCACCAATATTTTCTGAATTTTAAACCTTTTATATTTTAAGTATTTCTGTGTGCTCTGACCAAAAGGTCAATCTGATATTTCTTTTGTCGCTAAATTGAGAACACTGTCATCTATGCACAGATCTGATTCACATGCAAACCACTTTCCTCTCTGAGGAGGAGGGGGACTTAAACTAGGGCTCTGGGTCATGCCTGCACTTGCGAAAATAAGTGGCACTGATTTGAGTAGACTTAGGAAAATCATACTTTTATATCAGATATTTTCCTGACAATATGTGGAGATGATCCCACAAAGTTAGCTTTGCAGCATAAGCGTTGAGCTGTGTTTATTTATTTTCACTGGACATCTTAGGAGTGTGAACAGGGTGATAAGTGATATTATGGATTTAACTAAGACTTATTTATAAAATTTGAAAGTTACTAAGAGAAATAAGAAATGCATATATCTATTAGTTTAAAAAATATAAATAAGTTTTGAACAAAGACTTAAATTCCTAAACAAAAAAAATGAGAATTTTTTTGTAAGTCAAAGAAAAAAGGAAACTTACAGAAGACATTGTTACCTGCAAATATTTTTCTGGGTAGGTATCATTAATTTTTATTTAGAGACTAGGACTTCACACTGTCAGATATATTCTAAGTAAAATAAATTTGCCTCATGTTATTGCAACAAAAGGAAGTATGTTTAAGTGCTCCAAGTTTTCATTTTATTTGATTGACAGTTTTCCCAAAATGAGGCTTCTAAAAAGTACCTATATTGTCTTAAAGGTGCTTGCTTTATTTTACTGTGACTACGGGCCAGCTGTTTACAATAATTCTGGCCTCACATCATTTAGATTATTGTTTTCAATATGGCTTTCACAAGAGGTAATTTAAGAGCTAATAACAAAATACTATATAGAGTATGGCATTTGCCATACCTGAGTAATTATTGTGAAGTCACGGTAGGATTGAGAAAATAATACTTGTACTTACTCGACTCAAATTGTAAATAAGGTCTATATACATGCTGGGACCATTGTTTACAACATTTTTGGTTTCCTCTTAAAGATGTTCTAGAAATAAAGACATGCAAAACTCAACATCTGTACCAGAATTCCATTTCATTCAGCTCTCAGAGGATCTAGACCTCCAAACTCTTCTCTTTGGCCTTTTCTTGTCCATGTACCTCTTGGCCCTGTTTGGAAACCTGCTCATCATCCTGACAGTAAGCTCTGACTCCCACCTCCACACACCCATGTACTTCTTCCTCTCCAACCTGTCCATAGTTGATATTGGTTTCATCTCCACCACTGTTCCAAGGGTGATCATGGACATCCAAACCTACTGCCGAGTCATCTCCTATGTGGACTGCATTACACAGATGTCACTCTTTATAATTTTTGCATCTATGGATGATATACTTTTGGCTGTGATGGCATATGATTGGTTTGTGGCCATCTGTCACCCTTTGTGTTACCAGGTTATCATGAATCCCAGTCGCTGTGGTGTCTTACTTCTAGGGTCTTTTCTCCTTAGCTTTGCAGAATTACTGATGTACTATGCAGCAATATTAAATTTTTCCAACTGTGAAGAATTTATTGAAATCTCCAACTTCTTCTGTGACCCTTCTGAAGTACTTAAACTTGCCCATTTTGATCCTGTCACCAATACCATATTCAGATTCAGTATAGCCACTCTCTTTGGGCTGCTTCCTATGTCAGGAATCATTTTCTCTTACTTTAAAATAGTTTCCTCCATCATACAATCACCATCCTCATCAAGTGGGAAGCACAAAACCTTCTCTACCTGTGGGTCTCATTTGTCCATTGTTTGCTTATTTTATGGAACAGGACTAGGAGTGTACTTCAGTTCCTTTCTGTCACATTCTCCAAGAAATAATGCAGTGGCCTCAATGATGTACTCTGTTGTCACACCTATGTTGAATCCCTTCCTATACAGCCTGAGGAACAAGGATATTAAAATCTCTTTAAAGAAGACTCTTAGCAGAGCATTATAATCATTGACATTATTTATTAACTTACATCGATATATATGCATTAATATATATGTATTTACATACATATATATTAATTGTACTCATAAATTTCAGTTAATGTCTCACATTCTTTTCCTAACTGATACTTTATAATATTGGATGAGAAAGTGGTGGTCATTGAAGATGCAAATATGGTGTATGGAGTTGGTTTGAAAGATAAAACCCCCATAGTTAGTGGTACCTTTAGGAGGTTTGGCCCTGTTGGATAAAGTGTGTCACTGACGAGGCTGCCTTAGAGGTCTCTCTTGGTCAGCCAATCAACTTTCTTTTGCTTACAAGATGTGGCACTCTCAGTTCCAGCACCACATCATACATGTCTTGCTGATAATGGACTGAACCTCTGAAACTGTAACCAGTCACCCCAATTAAAGGTTTTCTGTATAAGAATTGTTGTGTTC
>PVIU01033236.1:0-12614 GCA_004026605.1 Ondatra zibethicus
TATCTATTTAGTTTTGAGGTTCATTCTGTGAAAACTGCAGCTGGTCTCCTAGGAGTCCTAAAACTTTAATTAGACCCAGCAGGTCCTGGAACCAAGTCCCATAATCCCATAAATCTAATGCAACAAGATAGGCATGACAACCTGAGTCACACTGTGAGGACAGGTAGCCTATATCCAACAGAGTAGAAAACAAGCCTTAACAATGACTGAAGGGCCTAGTTTCACTAAGATTTGTTAGCATTGTCTTCACCTAAACTGTAGACATATGAAAGCAGACATGCATTCATATGTATCCTGAGTCTCTTTAATGTGTATTATTTTGCTTACAAACAAGTCCTGGACTGAGGACAAACACAAACTTTTCTTTTTTTCCTTGCCATAAAAGGCCACTGGGGGCAGCAGCCTCTCTAGCTTCCCAGTTGCTGCAATTGGATCCAGCCAGGGCTTGGGGGGGTCACCCTTTCACGGGTCTTGCGAAGGTTGCACACTGATTCACACCCCACCCACAGTCAAGAGAAGTCTCACTGTGCGCCTTGTGGTGTAGCTGTTTTCACAGGTTTTAGCCTTGGGTAGCAAGCCATCCATGTCCACCCCCCCTGGGAAGGATGCCTTTTAGAGGCCCTAAAACCATAGGCCATGATACCCTACTTCTTCAGCTCTTACCCTCACTCTGCAGTTGTCCCGCCAGCTCCACTTTTATGAGAGCTTTCTGACTACTGTCAGCGGGAGCTTTCTAACCACTGTCAGCACACAGGCAAATGGACCCTGCCATGGTTACAGCTGCCAACAAGATTGGTCGGATCCACGAGGTGACTTTTTTCAGTTCCAGCCTTTTGCTCCCCTCTGTGGCCTGTGGCATGGCGGCTCAGCCACAGGGCAGATCACACCTCTAGGTCTCTCTTATTAAGCCTAAAATCCCTACAGCTCAAAAATCGTGGCTTTTCCATACAACATGTGACTGCTGCCATTTTGACTGGGGTCAGGTGACTTTGCCCCCATCCTGGCTGAGGGCCAGGTTAGGTGGCCAAGTTCCGCCATCTTTACTGAGGTATTCCCTGCCTGGTTCCCCAGTGTTAACTCTGTTACATGGGTGACCTTGCCGTCATCTTAACTGAGAGCTAGTTCAGGTGACCAAGTCCTGCCATCTTTACTGAAGTATACCCTGCCTGGTCCCCTGGATACTTATGTTTTTGTCTCTAAATTCCTCTTGCTGACTCTGTTGCATGTGTGTTTTGTGCAGTGGTATGCCTTTGGTAGGGCCCACCAAGAGCATCCACTTTGCCTAATTCCTGTTCACTCTGTGTGTGTGTGTGTTCATACATGTAACTTAAATGCACCTAAACTTAAAGGAATTCAAGTCTCATGTTTTACTTTTAAGTCTCTTACAAAAATACTTCATATTTAATCCAACCCTCATTTAAAATATATTAAGCTGTTCTCTACTATTGTCAGGTCTGCCATTAACCTTCTACTGCAAGCAATTTTTTCTTCTTTCTGTCTTTTTATGAGTATAAATCTTACCCACTAAGATTAGTTGAGAGCCAGTACAGTCAACCTCAGATCCAGCCCTCCAGGCAGATTCTATACTGTAGTTATAACTGATAACAGCACTCAACTGCTCAGAGATCTGGGAGATATGGCATTTAAATGTTTAATTATTAAAAAACTTCATAACAAAAAGAGACAGTTTTGCTCCTAGCAGCACTCTACTTCCTCCAAAGAAGACAGAAGACAGAAGACAAATGAGCACAGAACAACACCCATCTGCAGTTCGCTTCAACTGCCAAGTTCTGACCACTGGGCAAAACTTCCTTTCATCTAAACTGAAGATCTCCTGACGTGGACAAAATCACTGGAATCAACAACCTAGCTGCTCAGGTCAAGGTAGGCTTGTCTTCCTACAGATTTCTCAGCCCACAGGATCTTCTGGAGCCTGGCAGACCCTGCGCTAAACAGCAAAAGGCAAATACGACCTTCAGCGACCATGGAGGACCCTGAGGAGTAGCTCTAGGTGTCAGCTAAGTTCTCTGTCATTTCTTAATCAGTAACTCAAGTAAAATTTTATCCTTCTCAAAGATCTCTGATGCAGTTCAACAGATGAGAGGTTTTTGTCAGTTTAAAAGGACAACCTCACCAAACAAATTTCAGTAAAATACAAATAAAAAACCTGCAAGTTATAAAGGTGTGAGGACAAATACAAGTTATCAAACTTCTCTCTCATTGTGCCTTCCATAGTCTTAAAAATACTTTTCATTGTGCAAAAGTATCTGTCAAGTCATTCTGACATAAATATGCTACTGTTTTAACAATGTATATGTCTAAAACTTCTGTTTTCAGAAACCCAAAGAATTCTTTTGAGTTCCAGGTAGCCGAATTGAAGGATCCACCTTAAACAGGTCAGATACATCCCCCTCAATTCCCTGGTCCTAAAATTTTTTTCCTTAATTTAACTTTGTCCTCTGTTCTGTCAATACCTTAAACAGGTATAAGAGACACCAGACATTTCCATGCTACAAACACTGGACAGGAGCAAAGAGACCAGCTATGCCAGGATGTGGCCAGCACCCAGCCTTCTCAGGTTTACCCCAAAGACGATGCCCACAAATAAGCAGGAAGCAGTCTTGAGAATCTGCCTCCCCAATTCCTTTAACCTGTGGTGCCTAACCTCCTGCCATTTTATTATAAAAAAGAGATGGGAATGTAATAATTGTTCTGTCTCTTTAAGAGACAAGCCATGCCCACTCCCTCCCCTGTCTGCTGAGGCAAGCTGATCTTCAGCTTCCAGCCTGAGCTCTCACTCCTTTCTATATCTCTCTTGGAAAGGCAGCTCCCGTCTCTCCCTTCTCGCCTCTTTCTCTCTCTCTCTCTCCCTCTCTGCTCTTCTCCCCTTCTCCCCTCTCTTCCATACCCCACTAAATAAATATCCAGCCTCACTCTGCATGGCATGCCTATCCATCTGTCTCTCACCCGCTGGCTGCCACATGGCTCACTGCCAGGGACCAACCACTTTCGGAGACCTGCCGTGTGGTCTTGTGCACCCTCCCTGCCTAAGACTGGCTGCTCTTGGAACCAGCTGCCCCTGGCCTGCCATAACATGATCCGCTGCCTCCCACCACTTGGGGACCTGCAGTGTTTCTGCTGCCTGCTGCCGCCGGGGATCCTTTAGCATTTTTAATAATCAATTACAGAAACTGTATAGCATTTAACAAGGGATCCGTCTATGTCCTTTTCTCCTCTTTAAAAGTAGTACTTGCTTGGAGCCCAATATTAGTTACTTTTTTAATTGGTCCACCCAGGAACTATGGCATATCATGGCAGGGAAATCACAGTCTCAGGATCAGTAGGTGGCTAGTCACATCGGTCCACCCAGGAACAGGGAGAGATGAGTGCCAGTGCTCAGTTCAGTTTTTATTCCTTTGCTTTTTTCTTCTTCTTCTTCTTTTCCTTTTGCCTTTTTTTCAGTTAAGACCCCAGATCCTGTAATGGTGCCACTTACATTCAGGGTACACCTTCCTTTCATAGTTAACCTTCGCTGGGAATGCTTTCACAGACATGCCCACAGGTGTGTCTCCTAGTTAATCACAAAGTCAATTGAGCTACCCATCACACATCCTCACCCCAGAAGCCATCTGAGAACAATCCCAAAATTCTAGAAATACTTCCACTGGGATCAGCAGGCCTTCTCTTGGGATCCAAATAGACCTATAAGTTCCTATAGCTTTTTCTTCCAACATGAATATAGGCTGTTTCCTGGGAATTTCTGCTTCACTTTAGGCCATGAATACCTGATCATCAAGCGTGAGGAATGTAGAAAAACCCAGGATCAGTTATTAAGGTACTAGACACAAGGCTTCTCGTCCGACTGAACATAACCACCATCTAGGGAACTGCGTTCTCCTGGAGGCCCTCAAATGTTTGCACAGAGCCCTTGGGAAACTGGTGTAGGAGGGTCCTTCTGTATTTGGGTTGCTTTTATTGGTTAATAAAGAATCTGCCTTGGCCTTTTGATAGGGTAGGACTTAGACAGGATAAAGAGAACAGAATGCTGGGAAGGGGACAGAGCTAGAGAGAGCCGCCCGCCATGAAGCCCGCCAGGTCACACACGCTGAATCTTTCCCGGTAAGCCACGACTCGTGGTGACACATAGATTATTAGAAATGGGTTAAACAAATATGTGAGAGTTAGCCAATAAGAGGCTAGAGTTAATGGGCCAGGCAGTATTTCAATGAATACAGTTTCTGTGTAATTATTTCGGGTATGCACCAGGAGCCAGGTGGGACAGAACAAGGGGCCCGGTGCAGGGTACACAGCCTGAGCCCCTCATTGCAACAGGAAACTCCAGTGTAACCTTAGCCCCCCAATTACTTGACATGGGCTCATGACCCTTAGGCTAACACCATTTTGGTTTTGTCTTCAGAACACTATTTGTGTTGTTTTGATCTAATTTTGTTTTAGTCCCCAGAGTCTCAAAATTAATAGTGTACAACTTCCTCAGGGTGGTAGGATAGTAAACTCCAGGTATGTGAAAGGCTTTGTCTGGCATGAATTTGTACAATGTATTCATCCAGTCCTTCCCACCCCTAGGACCTAATTATCTCTCCTCTGAATCCAGGAAGACAGTAGTTATGAATAGGTGAAGTCTCAGGTAAACACCATGTCTGGGGGGGTTTCCATGCCTGTCCCTATTGAAATCATCTTCAGTGTCCCCTGCCTTCCAGAATATAGGATATGAGCTATTGTGACTTTCCTCTTTAAGTACTAGGAGTTAAGAAGTTCCTAAACTTTTACTTCTAAGCTCTTGGCTGCTTGTTCAAACAAACAATATTCAAAGAGGTTTTAAGTTGGGAAAGACTATTAGGTAAGTGACCCAGTATCAGTTTTGTGGCCCCGGTCAGCAGAGAAGTCTTATGCACCAGGAAAAAGCAGGTGGCATCTCTAAGCCCCATGGAACAGTTCTTACCTCCGTGTACATAAGCACACCCAGGGAAGGGCTCCTGGGGTCAGGTCCCTGAGAGGGATGGGTTACTTGCCCACTCAACAGTGGTTGAGTGAACTTACTCTCTGTGTTATTCTTTATGTACTTGATACAAAAACCCAGCCAATACTTATTCCCAGAACTGATTACAGTTTCATTTTTTTCCTAGAAAAAAAAATGTTGAGAGTATGGAGAAGATAAGGCAATTATCTCCTCCTGATTACACCAGAGTCTGGTGAAACCATGCCTAAAGAGACTGGGGCCTCAATCCTGAGGATATCTGGAAGGCATGGCAGTGCATAACCTTAATCTCAGAATTGGGGGAGCAGAAAGGGGTCATCTCCATGAGTGCGTTTGGGGTCAGCTTGGTCTACATGATGAGTTTCAGGCTAGACACAACGCCAGCCACTCAATCTCTTTAAGCCTTAGCTTCCTCCTGTCTAAAATGGAGGTAAGAGGTGTGTGTGTCTTAGAGTGAGCGTGGTGGGATTGCATCCACATGTGTTTCCAGTTGTGCTGATGTACACCAGTGGGGCATGTAACAGGAGGAGTGGGTTTCTTGTCGTCCAGGCGGCCTGGCTAGCTTATACCCAAAATAATCACACAGAAACTGTATTCATTTAAACACTGCCTGGTCCATTAGCTTCTTATTGGCTAATTCTTACATTTTAAATTAACACATCTCTGTTAATCTGTGTATCACCACGTGAGTATGGCTTACTGGCAAGATTCTAACCAGCGTCCATCTCAGGCAGGAGATCCATGGCGTCTGCCACTCTGCCCTTCTTTCCAGCATTCAGCTCTGTCTTCTCCGCCTACCTAAGTTCTGCCCTATCAGGCCTAGCAGTTTTGTTATTGATTAACCAATGAAAGAAACACATAAACAGAAGGACCTCCTACACCAGCAGGGCATGCTGGAGTTGGAGGCAGGAAGGTCCTAAGTCCATGTGTGTTTCAGCTTTAGTTATCTTAAGACTTGCCTGTGGCAAGTCTACAGGAATGGTGCTTCTCATTGCTGCTCTCACAGATCCTATCAGCCTAGTCACTTAAATATAGTAGAAAATTAAAATGTCAGGGGCTAAATCACATACAGCCCCAAGTTCTTGGCACACACACTCCATCAGGACACCCTTGAGGACACTGATCTCCAGATACTGTTCATCACTCGGTTCTTGTTTCCGCCCATAACACACTTTGCATGTGTTATGATACAACACTAGACAAAACTTATTTTCTATTGTGATCTTTGAGATTCTTGTGTTTTGCCGTGTAAAAATGAATTTTCTTATATTCACGTTAGTACTTTGCTTCTACATGATGGCATTAGGAGGAAATTCTGTCATTTCACTATATTTGTTTCACAAATAACATAGCAAAATATTTATTTCATTTCCCCAATAAATATGGATATAAATTGCATATAGCTGTCACTATGCTTTCAGTTTTACCACTGATTAATAAACTGTAGGAGACAGTTGAATGTTGTTGTAAGGAGGCCACTTGTTTGTTCCCGGCTGCTCGGCAGCTCAGCCCCAAAATAACCACACAGAAACTGTATTATTTAAATCACTGCTTGGCTTATTAGCTCTAGCGTCTTATTGGCTAACTCTTACATCTTAATTTAACCCATTTCTATTAATCTGTGTATTGCCACGTGGCTGTGGTTTACTGGCTAAAGTTCTGGCATTTGTCTCCGGTGGAGTTACATGGCTTCCCTCTGACTTCACTCTTCTTTCTCCCAGCATTCAGTTTAGTTTACCCTGCCTATGTCTGTTCACCTATAGCTCTGTTATAGGCCCAAAGCAGTTTCTTTATTCATTAATGATAATCACAGCATACAGAGGGGAATCCCTCATCATAATGTACAGTATAGTTTTTTTTTATCAGATTGTTGTTGTGTAAGAATCTTATTAGGCCAGGCATTGTGGTACACACCTTGAATCCCAGCGTCATTTTATCCCTGTGTTTCATAACAGTATTTTCTTTGCTCATATCTGTCTTCACGTTTCTTCCTCTTATTAAGGATACCACTCATGGTAGGTAAGAGCCCACTCAAGTGACCCTATTATAACTTAATTATCACAACCCTCTCTCCAAACAGAGACCTGCTCTGGCACAATGTGGCTTAAGGCTTCACCATAAGACTTAGAGGGCAGGTTGTAAGAATCTGCCTCAAAAACACTATCTTTCAGAATTCCTGTTATTATTTTTTTTTACCATTTTTATCATTTTATCATCTTTTTATCTCAACAGAAGTCTTCCTCATGTTTCTTGTCTCTAGCCAACATTCCGCCATAGGCACAAATGGATCAATATGTAACTAAATAAAAATAAGTTAAACCTATGCAATGATTGAAACACTAGGCTATGGAGCTGTGTTATAGCTCAGTGTCTGTTTAGCATGTATGAGGCCCTGGCTGTAATTTCTAGAATCTAAACTTCCAAACACACACACACACACACACACACACACACACACACACACACACACACACACACACACACACCATGAACGCTCATACATGGCTAGGCTATTTTGGATATGGAAGTGATAAGAGTTTGAACATCATGATCCAAGATTCATTGCTTTGCGGGGTTACTAGAGGTTATTGAATGTCCTCTTTTCAAAATAAATACTTTTAAGAAACTTTCAGTATTGACTCTGAAAATGGAAAATGAAAAGTAGTCATTAATGACTTTACGGATAAACCAAGTTCATGAACTACCTCTTCAGAAATGCTGTTTAATCCAGATTTCTATTCCTACTGTAGATAAGCATAAGATAGAGTTCATTCAGTGGTTTCCATGTGTCTAAAAATGGACGTAACACTGGGCAAGAGTCAAGAGATGTTCACCTATGTCATCTCCTTTAGATTCTCTAACAAAGAATCCAGCCATCCATTGAGTTCCGTGAAGCTAATACTAAAACACTAGCAGAAGGTTAGCAGTAAATTCAAATTAAGGCACCAGGAACAACAGTTCTGTAGCTCATCAAGGAGCTCAAGAGCCCCCACCCCTACCCTTGAATTTACCATAGAATCCACCCATCCTCATCAGCCACAATTAAACATGCATGACTTCAAGCATTTACATTGGATGAAACTTTTTAAATAATTATTCAGTTATCTTTTTACATTAGCTATTGATTTTTCAACTATATTCTGCCATTTTCTTCTGCAAAGATTCAGCATTCCTCAACATTTAAGGCTAATTAAGTTCTTGTGGGTTGAATTTGGAACCAAGTCACCATTTATATCATTGATGCTTAGAAAAGTAGGGTTTGAATTGAAGAAAAAAATATAAACACATTTTATTTTAGAACAAGATCTACCTGTAAAATTGAAACTGCTTGCATCTTATTTTCTTCCTGTTGGGTTGCTTCATCCAGCTTTGATAATGAGAGTATGCACCTGATCTAATTGTAACTTGTTCTGCCGTGTTCGGTTGATATTCCTGGAAGAGCTGCTCTTTTCCGAATGGAAACAGAGGAGTCCATCTGGAGGACAGGTGAGGAGAACTGGGAGAAGTGGAGAGAGGGGAAAATGTGGTCCAGATGTAATGTAGGAGAGAATAATAATAATAATGAGGAGGAGGAGGAGGAGGACGAGGACGAGGACGAGAAGGAGGATGAGGAGGAGGAAGAGGAGGAGGAAAAGGAAGAAGAAGAAGAAGAAGAAGAAGAAGAAGAAGAAGAAGAAGAAGAAGAAGAAGAAGAAGAAGATATCAGTGCAAATAGAGGAGAAAAGCAATGAGATCTGTTTGAGACTACAATTCCACTAGGCATGGCTGACAAGTTTTCAGTGTTGGGTATGGGTATTGAGTCTAGAGACTTTTCTATGCTGGGCAAAAGCTGAACCACTGAGCTGCCGCCATAGTCCCTGATCTTCTCTTTGAGGCCTCTTAAATCCTTCCAGGATGTAGCTCTTGTGATAGACAGCTATTAGCATGGTGCTAAAGTCACAGGCATCTGAGCTAACCTCAGCACTTTCCTTGAAATAGGTGACCTCTCTGTCTGAAATAGGTTGAAATTGGTTCTACAATTCTTCAACCATTGTGATAACTGCAATTGTCCCTAAATCAGTAGGAACATAGTCATATTCATATGTCACTGCTCGCTTGAATTCATGGAAAGCACTTTTCTGGCTTTAGAAAAAGATACTTATATTAGTTACTTTTCTATGGTTATGCTAAAATACCATGACCAAAAGCACTTAGAGAAAAAAGATTTTGGGGGGATTATATTCCCAGAGATGGTTTGCTGTAGGATAATTCTTTTGTACACTTTAAATATTTGTCATTTGTATTGGTTTAATAAAATGCTGATTGGCTAGTAGCCAGGTAGGAAATATAGGTGGGGCAGCAAGACCAAGAGAATTCTGGGAAAAGGAAAGGCCAGACACAGTCACCACCCGGACTTAGAGGAAGCAAAATGAGAATGCCTCACTGGGTAAGGTACCAAGCCACGTGGCTAAATATAGATGAGATTTATGGGTTAATATAAGATGTAAGAGCTAGCTAGAGATATGCCTGGGCTATTGGTGAAACAGTATTCTAATCAATATAGTTTCTGTGTGATTATTTGGGTCTGGGCAGCCTGGAAACAAAATCACAGTCTCCACTTGCAAGGGTGGAGTGAAGGCATGGTGGCAAGAGCAGCAGCTGAGAGCTCACACATTGAACCACAGGTGTGATGCAGAGAGAACAAATAAGATAGAAGTGGCAAGAGTCGTTGAAAACTCAAAACCTTACCCCAGTAACATACTTAATCCCTCATCAAGGCCACACATCCCAAGCCTCCTGAAAAGGTGCCATCAACTGGGACCAAGTATTCAAATGCCTGAGACTATGGTGGACATCTCATTCTAATTGTCAGAATACCACAGCTTCCTAAGGAAGGCAGTTTTTGATCAAAAATCCTTCTAAAAGTAAGACCAGATTTCCCAACAAATGAGAATTTTTTGTTTGTTTGTTGAATTGTCTTTTTCCCTGTAGCCCCTTAAATTTTCTCAGTTGAATTTTGGAAGACTTATGATTTGTTCCTTTTTTAGCATTCTTTTTTTAAAGTTATGATTCGTGGTAGGCAGAGTGAAATCACATTTCAGAAGGTGGAAATTTTAAATAGCAAAACCTATTACCCAAATTATCGTAACAGTTATTAAGCTCACAAGCTAAGACTTTCTCAGATGGCCCCTACAGCCAAAATACTTTTTTTGGTGTTCCCCCTAAAACCATCCATCTTGTTTTGTGCTCAGTACTTGATGGGTGCAGGGCATTATTTACTGGGTACAATATGCTATTGTGTTCACTTGTCTGATATGCAAAAGATCATGTTATTCGAGGTCTTGGGCAATGTGGCAGGTGTAGCAGAGATAGCGTTTGCAGAATTGTCCAACAAAGAGAAAGCAAACTCAGGCATGCTTGGGAGTATATCACAGAGCCAAGCCAAGAAAGGCGAGGGCCTTCCTAGAAGCTCTGCAACCATAGAAACTGGTGTTATTTAGTCACATTTTCTTGAATACACTATTTAGTGATGTTAATTAAAAGGCTGTGGGGAGGGAGACTCTCCGGAATCCCGAGATCTGACTCCCAACCCTATGAGATAAGGCTGAATTGGTTTGAAAGATATGGAGAAATGGAGTGGCAATCAGTACAGTCACAGTTACTAAGAAGGGAAATTGAAAACGGAAGAAGTACAGAAATACATGAAGCAATATAAACACAAAGTCACAAAAAGTTTGATTACTCTTTCTGATTAAATATTTAATAGAAGTTTTATACCAAGAATTACTTAAGCCACCAGCATCAGAAATGTTCTCTCCATTTCCCAAGACCAGATGTTGCTAGTGATACAAATGAAATTTGTGATTGTCTTTCAATTAAAATGTATGTGCCTTGCTCTTTAGAAAATCTTACTGGAGCAGGCATTTAGAGTCACTCGAAGTGACTTTGCTTTAAAAGAAAATATGAAGAGAATTTGCTGCCTAATTTATACAGCTTTGAAGGACTTTTCCCAGAAATTCTCACTAGAAAATATTTTCTGGATCAAAGTCACCGCTGAATCACCAGTGCCTGTCCGCAGCTAAAGTGTTTTCAGCTTTGCTTGGCTCCTGATTGATCTGGCTTTGCCTTCTCTAAGATAGTAAGGTCTGGTGCATTGTTGACTTCTTCAACTGAGAGAATCCTGTCCTTGTATCTAGACAACCAATCTAATACAGCCACTATTTTGTCTCAGGGCTTTAACACCCCCTCCATTGTGTGTGTGTGTGTGTGCGTGTGTGTGTGTGTGCCCATGCATGCATGTGCCATCTGGCCAGAGTTTTAAGGACAAGTGCAGCTAAAAGAAACACTGAACCACAGTTTACTGAGCTGTCTCTCGCTTCAGATTTAGAACACATGCATGCTTCATTATAGTTTTCAAACCCTAAAACAGAAATGTGAGCAGAGTTAATATGTTCTGCCACCAGCAGGTGCCAGACATACACGGAGAAACTGCAAGCATATCCAATCTGTCCCCGGATAGCTATAAATGTTGTTCACGAAGTTAGAGATGACATCATGTACATGTTAATACATGTATATATACTAACGTAAGTATATATCATATGTGTTTAATAATACATATTAACATGTGCACATATGTATATTAACATATCAATATATGCACACACAAATATATTATTAACATATGCACATACACAGGTATAAATGTATACACATGTTCGTATGTACACATATATTATATACATATACACACACAGATAAAATTAAGGAATTTAAGAAAGCAGCTTTCCTATTGCAAGCGTGATAAAATACTAATTTTTAATAATGTTGGGCTTCTTTTTTGTATTTTGTATTTTCTGGTTTGGATTATAAGAAAGAGGGTTTGAATTTGATTGGGCATATTTTGATACCAATATCTAAAGTAGGAAGGAACTGCTTTACTTCATAGAGAAATAAGAGGAATAAGGACCGCGACTCATTGCTCTCCTACATTTAATGTGCACCAGACACTGTGCAATGTGACAAATTCCACGTCTCAGTTAGCCCTGAGACAATATTTTTAGAAGGTCCCCCCTACTCTTTTTTACAATTTAAAAACCAATAAAAATACTGAGTCATAGAGGTTAGGTAGTGTGCCAAAGGAGATTGTAAGTGAGAGACGGGACACCCAAAATAAGCATTATTTGAACAGAGTCTGGACTTTAATGAATTACCACATCACATTAAAAATTTTCCTCATCCTACAAAATCTACTGCACTCAAGAATCAGAAAGATACAGGCAGTGGTGGTGCACGCCTTTAGTCCCAGCACTCGGGAGAGAGGCAGGCAGATGTCTGTCAGTTTGAGGCCAGCCTGGCTCTAGGACAGCCAGGACTGTTTCACAGAGAAACCCTGTCTTGAAAAAACAACAACAAAACAAACAAAAGAAAGCAAAAGTGCGGGCTGAGGCCTTGGGGGAAGGGCGAGTCCCCTGCTAGGGGGCCTCCTTTGTCCCACGGAGCCGAGCAGAGAGGAGCTGGCAACCCTCAGTAGGCCTGCTTTTGGGACCGGGATCCTCGCCCAACCAGCTTCCGCGGATTCATCTGGACCCTGTCCCGGCTGCACCTGAGCTCGGCCCACCCGGGCTGAGGCCTTGGG
>PVIU01033237.1:0-12612 GCA_004026605.1 Ondatra zibethicus
TTGTTTGCACCGCATTGCAGGATGTTTCTGGAGCAGCACCCCACACAGTCTTGGTTTCCCTGTCAAGCACCTCCATTCTCACACACTGCACCCTTTCCTGGCCTGCTTACACGTGAGCATCCAGGGGTTTGGTGATTCTTGAAAATAAGTGATGTGCACCTGTTTGTGCATTCTTTGAACAGGTGTAGGCCCAAGGTGGGCAAAGATACCTTCCCTTGCTGCTTCCATTGCTCTCCCTCCATTATGACTTTGGGGACAGGTTGGGGACAATTAGACTGCACACTGGACCAGAGAGCCCCGGGAATTCAGGGTCTGGGTTTCTGGATTACTCCTACCACTGGGATTGCAGGCTGGCTTTTATGTGGGTGGTGGGGACAGAACTCAGGTCCTCCCTCTTAAGCCCCAAGCACTTTACGTAATGAGCCATTGCCCTGGCCTAGTGGTTTCCCTTTGGAGACTGCAAAGTTCAGTGTGCTTTGATCACACTGACCTCTTGCCAGAGAAGCAGCGCCCTAGAGTCCAAAATTAACACAAAATTTTAACTATACTTTTTTTTTTAAATTTTCTCTAAAGATCCTCTCATTCCTTTTCTAGTGTAGACTTCTAGATTTCTGGGGGCACCAAATGTCTGCCCATCATCTCTTAGGCAATCCCACACTGTGTTGAAATCAGCATGCTAAATGTTTCAATAGTTATCCTATCCTAGGGAGGCTAAGTCTACATTTAAAATGACTTAGCTAAGTCATGAGAGGAAAGTAACTATGACTATCTAGTGCTCAAACCCATCAAAGATATGAGAAGGGAAATAATATTACTTGAATAAACAGGAAGTGGAATCAAAAAACTTCCAAAATGTGCAACAAATGACAAAGCCAATTGGCTACCTGGGCAATCACCCAAAATCTCATTTGCAACGTTGGCCTAGAGTAACTGACAGATCATTTTCAGAGGCAGGAAATTTTTCAAAACTGTCTTACCCTGTCTTGTCAAGGTTTAGCAGTCTTGTTGCTTGTATCTTGCTTGTGTAGTCCTAACACCATGCATTTTTGTCAGTGGTTGAGGCAGGGGCCTTTCTTTGCCCAAAGGCCAGTTTTGCCAGGAAGAAAACAAGATCCATGTGGAGTGTCTTCGATGCCCATCAACCTCTCTGAAGTAATTAGTGCTGCCAGAAACAGACATGTCTCACATCGAGAAATGTCCAAGTTCTTAAAACCTTTTAAATGCCATATTCTGTAGGTCTTTTAAAGATTGGAAGAATACCTATCGATCTAAAATATATCTCTGTACATCTAGAAAACCTAACTAATATGACTACATTATAGATGGCTATTAATCTGTATTTCTTATACATCACATTTTTAAATGAACTACATAAACACAATGCCTTAAACAAGAGCAGAAATATATATATATATATATATATATATATATATACAGTATAACTATATCAACCTTAAATGTGTATCAATAGACCAAGATCCAAACCAATGCAAAGTATTCATCTATTTATCATATCCCCTTAATTTTTTTTTAAAAATTGACTGTGACCATTAATCACTTAGAAGCAACCCCCTTTAAATGAAAACAAACATAAACAATCATGTTGAGAATTTGGGCATAGTTTTCTCCAAATTACTTTCTGCTGTTTGTTGGGTAAAGTATTCTTAGGGTTCACAGAGACCTTTGGGGGAGGGTCTTGTTCCATTAAACCACATTAGCCTGGAAGGAATCCATAGGTTCTCATCTTCTGTGGAAACAAAAGCAGAACATCTTTTCCAAAGTAACACATCCTTAGACTCAAATTTTGAAGACAAGATACCTTTATATTGGTTTAACTTAGCAGCCTCAAGAATCAAATGTCTCTTTGCAGGCAAAAAATTCAAAGAAAACACAATAATATACATAATCCAGACTCTCTGTGTATATTCTATCTTTACATGGCTTATTTTTCTTTACTCCTTTAATCTATGACTGTCTGTACTCTTTTATATTACTTTTATTGTCTCTTTAAAGATTTTGTTTTATTTTTAAAACTATTTCATTTTATAACTGTCTATACTCTTTTCCTTCTCACTCCCAATGATATTTATCCAATACTATGACCCATTCAGAAGTCTTTTTCGTCTGAACCTGTCTTTATTGCGTATCTGTAATTATTTTCTGACCAGGAGCACTTTTTTAAAAAAATGCTAAGTGGAAAAGGCTAGGACTAACTCTGTGGCCACGCCTGTTTGCTCCACCCTGTCCAACATGGTGGAGGTATATTCACTGCCTCTGTAAGCCATGCTCACCACCCCAGCTCCAGGGACACAGCAGGTTTATGTTGCCATTAAGCAACTTGTAGCACTCTGCTCACAAGCCCTAAGTTATCCATAGCCAGACCTCCCAAAAGAGCCAGAAGCTTTAGTGCCCTCACAAACCAGAAAGCCATCTCTTATAGAAACTGCACCTTTGCTTATAGCCAGTAAACAGAGCCTATCTGGGAAAAAAATGCAGCTACCAAGAAGCCATGCTTAGCACCATTCTTTTGTGTCTAGAATTCCTTCCCAAGCTCTCTCAGGTTTTATGCAGATGTAGTTGCCCCACATTGGTGTGCCATTTTGTAGGCAGAGACTGCTTGTTTTTCCCTGGTCACCCAAACTCGAATAATCACACAGAAACTATTAATTACAACACAGATTGGTCTATTAGCTCAGGCTTCTTATTAAGTAATACTTACATTTGAAATTAACCCATTTCTATTAATCTGGGTATCACCATGAGACTGTGGTTTACCAGGTAGGGTTCTGTTCTGGAGTCTTTCTTCTTTGGTAGCTATATGTCATCTCCTTGACTCTGCCTACACTATAAATCTCTGTTTGGATTTCCCACCTGGCTTTACTCTGCTAAGCCATTGGCCAAAACAGCTTCATTCATTAACCAATAAAAGTAACACATATATAGAAGGACTTCCCACATCATCACTAAAGTAGTTTTTACTTTCTACAGAGCTGCAGTCGGCTGTGGTTTAGCTTGATGATGTTCATAGCTGTCTTCTTGGGGAAAAGAGTTCACTACATTAAGGACTTCTGACTTCATTGAAAGGTGTTGTCCATTTTCATGGACTCCCATGCCATCTGTTTTCTTTTTTTAAAGTCTTTGAGTACCTTCATGGTTCCTGGAAATAACACCCATGGCTCCTTGCCATGCTACCTCACACTTTGAAAGGCCAGTTACCCCTGCAAGATAAAATGGAATAAAGTGATAGCCCAAAGAAGATGTGTGACTCTGTCACCAGTCTAGAACAGGATTTTGCTTAGTGGGTGGTCTTGATCCTCAGAGAAGCTCATACTGTTGCCCTTAATAGTTCACATCTATGAAATGGGGCAACTCTCTCTTGAAGCCCACCTCTTCCAAAGTGGCTTTTGGGACCCTGTGCTCACTCCCATCGTACACTGAGTTTCCATCTCTGACCTTGAATTTGAAAGTTCCCTTTCTACCATAGCTCCAGTGACTGGTCCTGTGGCACTCTGCCTGCATCATGGTGGATGTGTAAGACATGGTGCTAGTCTGAAATGTACCCTTTCTTCCTGGGAGCCAGCATGGTCCCTGAGACCTAGTGTCTACCAAGGACTCAAAACACATTGACTGAATAAATTGTGTGAACAAAATTCCATGGATCCCAAAGGATCTTTCTTCTTGATTCTATGAGTTGCATGAAATGGAGTTTCCTTAAACCCGGGGCAGCTCTCCATGTCTTTTCACACAAGGAGGTGGAGGTGTGCCTTTCACATCAACATGAACATCCACGCCTCAGTTCTCTGTTCTTTGTGTACCATACACACCTTTTTCTCCCTCAGGAATGGCAGTGGCTGTATAATGGATCTCCAGTAGGTAATTCAGCAGATGTTCGCTCAGGGATACAATAGCTGTAACACAAAAGCGCCAGAGTTCCTGATGTGATGGCTGGTTGAATCACAGTGTGTATTCAGAGATGCTTCTTCTGTGCCTTTTGTGAATAGTGTGATGTTTTGTAGATGAGAAAGCAATTTCTAGTAATAAATAAACTGAAAGTAAAGTCTTGTTATTACTAGCAACATAAACCAGAGACTTTATGCTGGAATACGTATTCTTTTATCTGATCTTAAAATCCCTTTGACAAAGATAGCATAATTTGCATATGGGGTGGGATAATACTAAGATTTGCAGCCTATGCAATGTTTTCAGTATCCAGCAGTTGTTAGACAGATACATGATGCCCAATTCCGGGGTTTGTAGGATGGACTGCCCAGGAAACCTCCAGCTCAGGAAGTCCCCATCAGTTTCCCCCAGCTCCTGCCTCAGTGCTGTCCCCATTCTGGCTGCTCTGGCTTCTCAGCCCATGCAGGGCTTCCTCCTTGTCCTCAGCCTCTCAGAATCCCTCCTATTGAATGAACATTCTCCAGCTCCATTGACCAAAGGCTGCCAAAGTCCACACTGATTCCCACTGTGTTACGGAAAGGGCCCAGTCCCTGGCACTGTTACAGAGATGGAATGCTTGCTCTCTATGTGTCCTGCCCGCATTGGAGGAGCACAGGTCCTTTATTGCAGAGTCAGTTTCTGTTTCTGATGTAATGTGCTGATCAGGGTTCCGTTTCTTCCCCAAAGCCCAAACCAGTTCTGGGAGAATGTAATCTATTTATCCATCACCCTGCCACCCGCAGGCCCACATAGAATAAATCCACCAGCACCCTCAGAGTCTTGCCCAGCCTGTGATTGTCAACAGCTGTTCCAAAAAGGTGACAGTTCACTTGATAAATATGAGGATAAGGCAGATGATATCTGGGGTTAAAATGGATAGGGAAACAGTAGCTCTCTTAGTTTCTCAGAAGAGCTTCATGTGGCACCAACAACAGTGGCCTGCTCTGGAGTCTGTGCCATCTATCCCAATGAGAGGTTGGCTGTGAGCTCTGACACAGCATTGTCTTCTGGTTATTTGAGACTCAGTGGAGAAAGGGCATTTACTGCCCTTCTTTCCATCTTTCAGATTATTTAAAGCATTTGGAAGGACACCACAGGTTTTAGTCTCAGTTTTCCAATGTGCAGGAAGTATTAAAGTGAGGAGTCCTAAACCTTCCTAAACTTCTGCTTTTTGTGATCAGCCCACATCCCAGAAGGGCACACTGATTTCTGGACTGCAAGAGACATCCTATTTTGTAAGGGCCCCTATGTTTTCATAAAACTATCTTCATTTCTTCTTTTTAAGTTGTTTCACATTTTTTGTTTGGGAATGGGTGCATATGCCCTAACACAGGTGTGAAGGTCAGATGACAACTTTTGGAAGAATCCCAGAGGTCAAACTGTGATCAGGACATGTGGCTTCCCTTTCCTACTGAGCCAGCTCACCAGCCTTTCGGCCCTTTCCTTGCAGTATCAGAAGCTCCACAGCTCTTCGTTTGAGGGCTGACCATGTGTCAGATGTTTTCATGGTTTACCAACAACTTTCGTAGGATCCCTGTGATCTCTATTCCATGTTCCTAGATTATTAAATGAAAGCTGGGGGAGGTTAGAGCACATGTCCTCCTTACCACAAAGCTTGAAGTGCCAAGACTGGGACTAAACTAATGGCTCTCATATATACACTTTTCAATCAAATCCTTAAATTCCTCTTTTGATTCTTGTGTGTATTTGGCATGTTTAGAGTACTTAAGTGTATCTTTTTGTATGGAGGATGGAAGGCAACCTCAGGTTTATTCCTGGAATGACGTGCACCTTTTATCTTATTTTTTGAGACTGAATCTCTCATTGGCCTGAAGCTTGCTATGGAAACTTGAATATTCCCAGGTCTCCTTCTCTCCAGCATTGAGATAACAACTGTGTGCCCTTCACACAGGTTTTTTTGCTCCAGTGATTGAACTCAAGTCATCAGACTTGTATTCCAAGCACTTTATTGAGTGGTGTCGACGTAGCTCCACAAAATTCTATTTTAATGTTTTGAAGTGACTACCCTGTGCTTGTATGCCATGGATGTAAACTTAGAGATTCTAAAAAAGAGAGAAGCAAGCCCTACTACTTATTTGTGCATTTTTACTCAGACAAGGTATATTTTCCGATTAATCTCTTCCATTCATGACATTAGGTTTGAAAAGAAAGCGAGTACATATGATGACTAAAGCATGAAAAATTGGACTTCAGCATATAGTGTGCTGAAGGCTACATGTACAATAGATGCCTATGTCTGTGGACCAGTGTACAAGATTTCTACATCCTCCAACACCTATTAATTTCTTGTTGAGTTTGCATGGAAGAGGATGTCACTGAGCATGTTGGAGATTCACATTTTATTATACAATATGCTGATTGTCCAGACCTCCTGGGAAGCCCATCATGTTTCAGGGAGAATATGCTATACAAAACATGCCAAGGTCCTAGTTCATAACCACTTTGTATTAAACAAGCAAAAAGAAGGTAAATCTTGATTCATAAATGTGCAAAAAGTTCCTTGGCTATGCCTAAAGGAGGAAAGAAGAGAGAACAAAGAAAAGTGAGGAAAAGGGAGCAGGAGAAGAATGAGGAGCAGTGTGTCTCTGTGAATGTGAATCAACATGACTGTAGTAGATAAGCCTATTATTTTGTAGTCACAGGCTTGACTCCACGCTACTAGACAGTATTGTAGTTGTTAATGTAATTTATTTCAGAATTTTGCACATGAATTCTGTATGTACATCATGTGAATAATTTTCTGCTGCACTGACTCCAATTCATCCTGTATTTCTCCCTCTAAAATTCATGCCCTCTTCTTCATTATTATCATCTTCATCATTGTTTTCTTCATTTATTATTATTATTATTATTATCTCATATGTAGGCATATATATATTAACACACACATGTATACTACATATATATTTTGTGTAAATATAAGCTGATAAATCTGTTTGGTATTACTCATAGGTGTATGTGTTTAGGGTTGTATAGCCTGCCAGGGTCTGCAGAAGACTTATTCTTCATCTTTAAGCAACTATTATGCTGCTATCCTCCCTGTAGCTCTTCATGTAGGGGTAGAGCCTTGTAAGATGTCCCCCAGCCATGTTGACATGTCAACTGATAAGGTCAATGTGCTGGTCCTTTTCAGATAACTTTATAGTTAAGGTTACATTGGTGTAGCTCCCCTGTCATATAGAGATGGCAGTACCTCCCAGCGAACATGCTACTCCTCTGCCTCTTGCAGTCTTTCCTCCCCTGCTTCTGCAATGTTCCCTGAGCCTTTGGTGTGAGGGTTGTATTCTAGAGGGATCAATTATGGTTGGCAACCCAACAGCTATTCATTCTCTGCATTTTGACTAGTTGTGGATTTCTGTATGGTCTTCCTCTGCTGAAAAAGAAGTTTCTTTGATTGGGGAAGGGGGGAGTGATACTTGCATACTTAAACATACAGAGTTTTAAGGATAAGTATTTCTAATGCACTTAGAAATTATACTAGTTTAGGAAAGTGGTAGTACTAGGTTCTACTCTAGGTTCTGTGACCACCAGCCAAAAGAACTGGGATAGTACAGGTATTA
Organism: Ondatra zibethicus; assembly: GCA_004026605.1. Classification (NCBI taxonomy): domain Eukaryota; kingdom Metazoa; phylum Chordata; class Mammalia; order Rodentia; family Cricetidae; genus Ondatra; species Ondatra zibethicus. The sequence continues at coordinate 7,521 of PVIU01033237.1, forward strand.
ATTCTTTCCTATTGAGATTGTTTTTAAGTTCAATTATTATTTATTATTTTGGCTGTCTTTTCAGCTCCTCTGATCACCAACTAGAAGGGAGGTTTCCTATGCCTGATATTGCAGATTTTGATAGCCTATGGGTCTTGGTAGAAGTATTATCACTTCAAGTGGAGTTACTTTCTCAAAAGACTATATGCTTATATATGATCTTATATTTTATCTTGTATTTATTTATTTATTTATTTATTTATTTATTTATTTTGGTTTTTTGAGACAGGGTTTCTCTGTAGTTTTGTAGCCTGTCCTGGAACTAGCTCTTGTAGACCAGGCTGGTCTCGAACTCACAGAGATCCACCTGCCTCTGCCTCCCAAGTGCTGGGATTAAAGGTGTGAGCCACCACCGCCCAATGTATTTTTTAATTAATATTAATATCTATATTGCATTTTCCCTCTTTTATTGTTTTTATCACGCTACACATTTTCTCTGCTCCCCTCCCTTCCTCCTCTCTCCCCTTCTGCCCTCTCCCATGACCCCATTGCTCCAAATTTACTCAGGAGATCTTGCCTATATTGCATTTTAATGAACTATAAAACAATGTTTCCTGTAGCATTTCCAAACATCCTCAGTGTTATTAGTACCTCTCCACCTCTTTTTCCATCACTGAGGGAAGTCAGTGATGGAACTGAAGGCAGGAACCTGGAGGAAGGAACTGAAGCAGAGGTCAGAGGAGCACTGCTTCCTGGCTGGTTAGCTCATGACTTGCTCAGCCTGCTTTCTTATAGAACCCAGGACCACATCCACAGGGTTGGCACCACTCATGATGGGCTGAGCCCTCCTCCATTAATCACTAGTCAAGAAAATGCCCTCACAGACTTGGCTACAGATGGGTCTTATGGAGGCATTTCCTCAATTGTGACTCCCTCCTTTCAGATAGCATTAGCTGTGCTGTGTTGATTTAAAAAACAAAAAAAGTAAATAACCTGGACAATCAATGTCCAACATTTTCAATATACATTTATCAGTTTAAGAGCATTTAAGTTCTTTCCATTTCTGACAATTGTGATGAGAGCAGCAATGAACATCATTTAGCAAGTATCTGTGGATGTCCAGTCCTTTGGGAATATGCCAAGAAGTGGTACAACTGGGTATTGTGGTAGATCTTGTAGCTTTACCGGAATCCTTCACATCAATTTCCAGAGTGGCTACAGTAGCTTGCACTCTCACCAACAATGGTGTTCTCATTTCCCTACAACATTTCTTTTCAGTGCTTTTCTTAAACAGTCATTTTTGAGTAGGATAAAAATGAAATCTCACAGTTTTAATGTGCATTTCTGTAGTTGATAAGGACATTGAACATGTTTTACAATATTTATAGCCATTGTTTATTCTTTAAGGTTACTCTGTTCTTATCTTTAGCTCATTCTAACTGTGGTGTTTGTTTTCTTGACTCTTGTATTTGTCTAATCTCGAAATTAATCCTCTCAGATGTATAGCTGATAAAGGTTTTCTCCTAGCTAGTGTATTTCTTCTTTGCTCGATTGTTTCCTTATCAGTACAGAATCATTTTAGCTTTATGAAGTCCTTTTTGTTAATTGTTGGCCTTAATTCCTTAGCAAATGGAGTCCTATCCAGATAGTCCCTTTCTACACCCACACCTTGTAGGGCACTGCCTATTCTTTATTTAAGCAATTTCATCATTTCAGGTTTCACTTTCAGGTCCTTAATACATTTGGGGTTAGTTTTAGTGCAGGATAATAGTTTTTGGTCTAATTTAACTTTTCAATATGTAGGCATCCAGTTTTCGCAGCCTATTTGCTGCAGATGCTGTCTTTTCTCCAGTGTATGGCTGGGTGTTCTTTCCAAACACCAGCTGACTACAGTCAGTACCTGCACTTACGCTTAGGTTTTCGGTTCTGCTCCATTGATCCACATGTCTGCATGTTGGCCAGTGCCATGATGTTTTTATGACTATAGCCCTGTAATGTATCTTGAAATCAGGAATAGTAACTTCTCCACCCTCCACCCCAGGATTATTTTGGGTCTCTGGAATCTCTTGTGTTTCCAAACTATTAGAGTATTTTTAAATTTTTTTTGAAGAATGTCATAAGGATTTAATCAAATCTGTACATTGCTTTTGGTCTAATGGTAATTTTCACAATATTGTTTTTGCCTATCCCTGCACATAAGAGGTCTTTCCATCTTCTTATGTCCTCATATTCTCATGAATGTATGCTGAATTTTGTAAAAGGCCTTTTCTGTGTGTATTGGGATGGTCGTGTAAATTCTGCTTTCCGTCTATTTATATAAATTATTACATTTGTGTTATGTGGATGAACCTTCCAGCATCTCCTGAATGAAGCCAACTTGATTGTGATATGATCTTTTTAATATATGTCTGTGTTCTATTTTCAAGTATTTTATTGAAGAAATTTGAACCTATATATTTCAGGCATAGTATGCTGTTTGTTGTTGTGTCTCTATATGGTTTTGCTGTTAGAGTAATACTGGCTTCTTAGAAAGAGTTTAGAACAGTTCTTTTATTTCTATTTTTGAAAATTTTCTTTTTGTTTATTTTCACTTTTTTTACATACCAATCCCAGTTCCCCCTCCTTCCTCTCCTCCCACTCTCCCTACCTTCCACCTATCACACCTCCAATCCACTGGTCAGAGAGGGTAAGACATCCCCTGGGAAGTCAATTAAGTCTGTCACATCACCTCCTTAAGGTAGGACCAAGGTCCTCCACCCTTGTCTCGGCTGAGGAAGGTATCCCTCAATAGGGAATGGGCTCCACAAAGTCAGTTCATGCATTAGGGTTACAAATTTTTCATAAGTTGGTTGTAAATATTCTTTGCATCTCTGGTAGAATTCTGCTGTGAATTCATCTGAGTTGGGCCTTATTGAGTCAGAAGGATTTTTTAAAACTGTTTCAGTCTCGTTATTTGTTTAGCATATTCATCTCCTCTTAGTTTAATTTTCCTGGTTTCCATGAATCTACAAATTTATCCATTTCTCTTAGATTTTCTAACTTAAGTATATAATTTTAAGTATTCCTTTACAATGTTCTGAATTTCCTTGCAGTCTGTTTCAATGTTTCCCTGTTCATCTGTGATTCCGATAAGTTGGATTATCTCTTTCATTTGGTTAGTTAGGCCAAAAATTTGTCAATCTTGTTTATATTCAGGAAAAAAACCAGCCTTTAAATTTGTTGCTTCTTTATATTATTTGTTTCGATCTCATTAATTTCTGCTCTGATTTTCATTATTTCTTGCTGTTTGCTTGATTTTGGTTTGGGTTTGTTCTTGTTCTTTCAAATTTGAATTGCATCATTAAACCATTTATCTGTGCTCTTTGTAATTTTTTTTAATGTAGGAATTCAGAGCTAGACATTTCCCTTGTGGGACTGTTTAATATGTACTAGAGATTTTCTTGTTATGACATTTTGTTTATGTTTTAATGAATAAAACTTGCCTGATGATCAGAGTGCAGAGCTAAGCCACTAGAGGCCAGGCAGTGGTAGCACACACCTTTAATCCCCAGGCTTGGGGGACAGATAGATCTCTGTTAGTTCAAGGCCTCCCTGGGCTACAAGAAATTGTTCCAGTCTAAAAGAGAAACAGAGCTCACACAAAGGTGATCCCAGCACTTGGGACCACATGTCTTTAATTTCAGCACTAGGGAAGTGGATACAGGAATGATATGTCTGTGCAGAGAGAGAAAAATAAGGTGGGAGGAGACAGGAGCTCAATGCAGTCTGAGGCAGTCAGTCTGAAACAGTCTGAGGACGCACTCTGATGACAGGATCGCCCCTGTGATCTGAGTATTGGTCGAGGTAAGAACTCTCTAGAGGCTGGCTGTTCTACTTCTCTGATCTTCAGCATTAACCCCTATATATGACTCTGGGTTTTTATTATTAATATCAATTAGAATTCATGCTATAATTTCTTGTGTTGCTTTTATTTTCATTTAATTCCAATAATATTTAAAATTCTTGCTTGATTTCTTTTTGAGTGTTGTTTAATCTTTATGAGTTTGTATATGCATAAGCACTGGAGATTCTTGTACTATTAATTGTAAGTTTTGTTCCATGATGGTCAGCTAGAATGCATGGAGTTATTCCAATTTTTCTGACTATGTTAAGGTTTGTTTTGTGCTACAGGATGTGGTCTGGTTTTAGGAAGATTCCCTGGAGTGCTGAGTAAAATTCTGTGGCATTTGGGGAATGACTGTAGATATCTATTAGGTCCATTGAATGTATAATGTCCATTATTTCTGATATTTCTCTATTTCTTGTCCAGATGACCTCTCTAGTGGAGAAAGTGTGGTAATAACTTCATTAACTGTTACTGTGTTGAAGTTACTATATGTCTTTTTTCTTTTTTTTAAATTTATTAGATTTTTTTAAAATACCAATCCGAATTCCCACTCCCTCCCCTCCTCCAACTCTCTACACACATCCTCCCACCTCTCCAGTCCTAAGAGAAGACAAGGCACCCTGCCCTGCCGCAAGTCCAAGGCACTCCCTACTACATCTAGGTTGAGCAAGGTATACATCCAAAGAGAATAAGATCCCAAAAAGCCAGTACATGCAGTAGAGACAAATCCCAGCGCCACTGTCAGTGGCCCCTCAGTCTGCTCCAACTGTCAGCCACATTCAGAGGGACTAGTTTGATCCCATGCTCATTCACTCCCAGTCCAGTTGGAGTTGGTGAGTTCCCATTAGCTCAGGCAAACTTTCTCAGTGGGTGACCCCCTCATGGTCTTAACCTCCTTGCTCATACTCTCCCTTCTTCCACTCTTCAACTGGACCTTGAGAGCTCAGTTCAGTGCCCCGATGTGGTTCTCTGCCTGTGTTTCCATCTGTTGTTGGTTGAAGGTTCTATGGTGATACTTAAAATAATCATCAGTCTGACTACAGGGCAAGGCCTGTTCAGGTACCCTCTCCTCTATTGCTTAGGGTCTTAGCTGGGATCATCCTTGTGGATTCCTGGGAATTTTTCTAGAGCCAGGTTTCTTGCTAACTCCATAATTGCTCCCTCAATCAAGATATCTCTTCCCTTGCTCTCATATCTGTCCTTCCTCCATCTTGACTATCCCATTCC
>PVIU01033238.1:0-12612 GCA_004026605.1 Ondatra zibethicus
AGGAAAAAATTTTTTTTTATCTTTAATTATGTTCTTGAATGGAAAAAATAAAACAAAACAATGTATGGGAAAAAAAAAAAGAAAATGTGGTACATTTACACAATGGAGTACTACACAGCAGAAAAAAATAACGACATCTTGAATTTTGCAGGAAAATGAATGGAGCTAGAAAACATCGTTTTGAGTGACGTAACCCAGACAGAGAAAGAAAACAATACAAATTCTTGCTATTTTTTTCTTGGTTACTGACCACAATACAGTGATAAGATCCTAATTCTGAAGAAAGTTACTATGTTTTTGAAATTAAGACAATATTAATCCCAAAGGAGATAATAAGCCGTGCCCTGAGTTTCAATTCTATTTTATTTACAATAAAACGTGAGATAAAGGAAAAAAAAAGAAAAAAAAAAAGACTCCAGGCTCAGTGCCTTCATATCACGTAGAACACTAGGCAGGGAGGAATGGAAAGTTACCCGAAGCCATGTGACTGGTTAGGTCTATAAGTCAGTCAGTCTTCTAGATCCTTCTCTACATACTCACTGGGACCATTTTAACTTCATCATGAAATTTAAGTGAGATATTTCCTCTAAGTGGGATTCTCCTCTGCCTGAGGGGATGGTTTTCCACTTCTGCAGTTCATCTTCATGTGTTACTAATTTTTAATTATGTGATGTTGCACATAATGGATCACCCATGACCTGTACTTCAACCTATTGTCTAAGACTTTACCAACATTATATGTCAGCTTAAAGAACCCTGGCTACACAGTCTTTTTCTTAGAGAGAACACTGATTTGGTGGTTAGATTGACTCAAAGAACTGAAACCGAGTCCCATTGATGCAGCCCACTTCTGGTATGGAATGATGGTGGCAGCATCTGAGCTCGTTTCTTTTGCTATCCTAGTCTGTACATATAAAAATGGCATCATGCTTGTCAAGATGTAGGCTGTTTTCAGCAAGTAGGCAGGAGCTGAGAGGGAGAGTGAGGCTGATCTCCACCAACAGCTGTCCTGGCATGGAAGGAGGGGGAACTGACCTCACTATGGACAAGCCTGACTAGGACTGAGTCTTGGATGTACTATTTTGTGTTCAAGTGACTTTGAGAACATCCTTAAGTTCTCCTTTTACAGGATGGCTGACACATTTTCTTCATTGCTGTGAAAGCTGAGCCACATACTTTGAAGAGGTGCTTGGTTAGTGTTTGATAGATAGGTAATCAGTCAGTAGCTATTTTTAAAGAATCATATATGCATTTCATGGTATCAGCATACTAAGCTGGTAATGTCACCCCAGCTCTGCAGAGAGACTTATGGTAATTCACAGATCTCCTGCCTTGTGGCCTGTCTCTTCTGCATCTGAGAGCTGGTTGTTGAAATGTTCTTGGTAGATAATTGGATTCTACAGATAAGTTTATACTCCCAGGCTGATGGTATTTTATTGAGAGCAGTGATATCTTTTGGGATTCCCACTCCTCCTGCCTCAGCTGTGACTTCCTAGAGGCTCTGAAGAACATATGTTATGCAGTGACACATGCTTCTTTACAGACACTTATCCACCATGTACCACAGATGAGAACTCCCAGTCGGGTTTGTGTAATCATATATGCATAAGTTCTAGTCCCTTACTTAGTGGTTGGTGATCATGAGGCTGAAAGGTTACTTCACTGAAAGTGTAGGATGAGGCTTGGAGTCTGACACCAGTCATGCCATGTCCTTACAAAAGGGGAAGAGATGCTATTGGGGGTGTTCCAGTCAAGTTCCAATTCCCAGTGACAAGGCAATGCTGTTTCCCAGGAAGGCTAAGAACAGACATCCTCATTAGAAAGCAGGTCATGAGATGAATGTTATCATTAAGTGTAAGGATGGGCATATTAGTGGTATCTTTTAATACATAGTCTTCATTATAAAAAAAAAAACCTGCTGTTGCCAAAGCCATCCCCATTTGCTAGGTTGACAGACGTTGTTCTTGTGCTCTTGGTGCTGATCACAGCAAGGGATAACACTCTAGTGTTGTTTGTTGGGCCATCAGGCAACAAGGCAATCCGAAACAGATGAACATAAGTTGGCGACAAATTAAAAATAGTGGAGTGATGCCCATTAATAATTCTCATATTTAGAACTTGCCTTTCACTGCATGTACCAAATCTGCAACATTTACTCTCTTCTTTGCAAGACTGGCTGAGAGAACCTTTCCCCTCTGAGTGATAGGCTGGGATTTTCTGAGACAGAACATTTGTCTGTCAGGGCCCATGGCTGCTTTGGTGATTTACTCGCCGTCAGATGATGCTGGTGTCCGCTTGGTGATATAGCCTTTCTGGATATGGGGAAATTTGTTAACTTTAGCTTTGACAGGAAGATAATTGCTGATGGTTAACAGAACGGAGCCAAATCCGTTGGTTTTTTTTCCCTGTAATGTGAGTATGGGACCAGTTTTGAGAACCCTGATTTTTCCTGTGTAGACTGTAAATTCCAGGCAGAGAGGGAGGGCGGGAAGGAGAGAGAAATAAAGAGCGATTATACTTTGACATAAATGTACCAGATTCTAGATTTTCTTTTTCTCTTTTATTTCTTTCCTCTTTTTTATTCTTTTGAAACAGGTTTCTTCTCTGTGTATCCTTCTATCTCTACCGTTACCAGTATGCACCAGCATGCTTGGCTGTCTCTTTCATTTTTGATTTTTTTTAATGGCTATATCATACCATTCTGAAAAAGTGTTTGTTATCCGAAGCAAAAACAAACAAACAAAAACCAGAGATATTTGAGTGCGTATATGCTAAGGGTATCCTGAAATACTGGCACCAGCTTGAACTCGGTCAAAAGATTTCTCTTTAGTGAGTCTTTGCTTTGTGAGGTGCTTCTCTTGAGAGTCCATAAATCTGGGCTTCCATCCCAAGGTCTATCAGTTTGCTTTCCCATAGTGCAATCAAGTGATTGGCTCCACGATGCCTCGTAATGTCTGAGCCCTGAGGGCTTCCTGTAAAAGTCTTAAAAGGATGAGAAAAATGCTTAGAGTCCCAGAGGATGCTCCTGTACTTCAAAGGGCAGTTGTCAAAGAACTAGGAAGGAAGATGGACTCCAGTGGTTTCCTTGGTAGGGGCAGAGGGGCAGATCATGTGATATAAATTAAGAGCCTCTGGAGGAAGTCTGGAAAAGTAGAACTGCTGTGTCTCTGTCCCTAAGAAGCCCAAGTGTGGTGCCTTTATGCTTTGGAGCCCTCCATATGAATGTGGGTGTGGTCTGTACAGCAGATGCAGCATGCAGGGCTATGGCTGAAGGAAAAGTGTTCTGGTAATTCAGTCCCTTTTGGTCAATGGCATTTGGGGTGACTAGCCTTATGGGAGTGGTTTTCTCTGGATATGTGACTGGATAAAACTGAGGAGAGAATGTGTTCTCTCTCTCTTGGGTGGTCGGAGCAGGAGCAAGCCTTTCAGCTGGTCCTCCTCACCCCTGGGCGGAGCCTCAGGACAATGGCAGCTAGATCAGCAGTGGCATCTTCCTTGTTCTATTTTCGTCAGTCTGTTTTTCCACTGCACCCCATAATAAGTTATTGACCAGACTTTGTGGGTTCTCACTTCAGGAAAGCTTGCTTGATTCAAGCAGCCTGTGGTCTCTGTATCTGCAGAAGTGGCACCTGAGGGCACCACTCCGCATTCCCCCTTGAGCTCTGGGAGAATATTCACCTTGTCCCAATTGCTGGGGAAAGGGCAGAAGTGTGGGACACAGCAAGATTGCTGTGGTAGTGTTGAGACTTCGTTGGGGGTGTGTGGAGAACACCTTTCTGCAAACCTCGGAGAGTTCCAGTCCCCTACACCAGTACCTTATCTCCTGGGATGTGTTTCCTATTTCCTTGAATTTAACTTCTCTTTGGGGGCCACTTGGTACCTGTGGTAGTTTGAATGAGAATGGCCCTGCAGGCTCATATGTTTAAATATTTGCTCTCATTACCTTGACAGATGAGAGTTCAAGACAGCCTGTTTTTAACTCTGCCCAGTAGTTATTAGTAACCACTCTTATGCAGATCTTGTAGAAAATAGGAAGTGAGTCAAAAGAAATATAAAATGTACAGTTTGAGGAGCAAAACAGCACCAGGAAATGTAATGTTGGAAGCATAATTTCTGAAGAAAGAGATGAAAAGTTTCAAGAAAGGTCTGATGTTCAGTGGGATAAAGGGAATGGCACCCTCAGGGAAAGACCCCACACAGCAATGTTACAACTTGTAAAATGAACAGAACTAAGGAATTTTCAGCTCCTAAAAAGCAACAACAAATTGAAGCATCTGGCTACATCCCAAGTAGGCAGTAGTCAGACTTGGCGGCATCATCCTTGCGGTTCTGGCTTCAGAGTCATGAAGGATGCATGAGTAAAGGCGTTGTGGAATCTTCTTTTACCATGGAGGAAAGCTCCCGAGGCCAGGCATATGGCAGGGAAGTCCCTGCATGGACATCCTGAGAGACAATAGCATACATCTGTGAAACTGAAGCCTGGATTGCATTGAAGGTCCCAAGATGTTGGTGAGGCCAGGATCGTGAAACATCTGCAGCGAGAGCTGCAGACAAGGAATAGGAGCATCCCAGGAAAAGAAGTATGTTGTAGGCAGCACAGCTGGAAGGGCAGAACCATCTAAGCCCTCTGACATCAGGCATAGAGTTGTAGAATTTGGAGTTTGCCCTGGGGGGTTTCAGTCTTGCATTGGTCCAGTATTTTCTCATTATTCCTCCACTTTGGAGTAGTAATGTATATTCTGTTATACTGTATGATCAAAGTATGTAGTTTGCTTTTATATTAAATTTTACAGGGGTTGCAATTAGGAGTTTTCTTTGAGTCTCAGAAAAGATTTTGAACTTTGGACTTTTAAACAGTGTCAAGATTGTGAAAGACTACGGAAATTTTTGAAGTTGGACTTAGTGCATTTTGCATTATGATACGGCCATGAGCCCATGTAGACTGGGGGATGGAATGTCATCATTTGACTAAGAATGGCCCCATAGGCTCATATAGTCGAATACTTAGTCTCCAGTGTTGCTGGAACTGTTGGGGAAGGAAAAAGGTGTGGCTTTATTGGTGGAAGTGTGCCACTGGGAGTTGGCTTTAAGGTTTCAAAAGTCTTGTTCCATTCCTGGTCAGCTTTCTCTATGTACCCTACTTGTGGATCAAGATGTAAACTCTCAGCTGCCCTGCCACCATGCTTTTGTTCAGCCATCATGGACTCTGACCGCTCCACCTCAAAAAAAATTGTAATTGCCAAACTAAATGCTTTCTTTTATAAACTGCTTTGGTCATAATGTTTTATCACAGCAATGTAAAAGTAACCAAGGTAGTATCTTACTGTTACTTATTCTGCTCACCCAACACTCACATCTCTGTTGCTTATGAGCTGGTAAGCCTCACCAGGGTCAAGGACTTCCGGTAGTCTGTTCTACCTCTCTATAGCCTGGTATCATCAGCCTTTCCAACAGTGACTCCTGCTGTGCTGAGTGAAGAACGAATGAAGCTAGAGGTAGATCATCCATGTACGATTCCTGGGCACTGTTTCTCATGCCTGGGAAGTAGTTTTGATTTCCCCAACTTAATATTTTTTCTAGGACTTCCTGGCACACCTTGGACTACTTTGTGATTGTACACCCTAGTAGAGACATCACCAGGGCCTCATCATTCTGTCTCAGTGAATCATGTTGCCCATGGGTCATTGTCAGCTGCTTCTACCCACCCTTTGGAGCTGGACTTTGAAGTGATATTGTTTGCCAGACCTGGTTCATTTGCAGTGTTGTGTGTTGAGGTTGTTGACATTGTTCTTTCCCAAGGTTGCTTACAGCTTTCATTGGAGACTGAACAAGTGATGTTGAAGAACCTAGTATGTGCACCATTTGGATAACAAGATAGCCCTTGTTCAGGCTTGAGTAACTGGTGATGGGGGGTGTGGACAGCAGTGTCTGGGAGCTTGGAATCAATCCCAACGGGGGCCTGAGGACCAGAGAGGATGGGCTGAGAGCATATGGCATAAACAGATAGAGCAGAGACAGTGACTCGAGGGGCACAGGCCTGTGGGGGGTTCGTTGTGGAGCAGCTTGTAGTAATGGTGCATCACACCTCCAGGGAAATCACTAGCAAGCCATCTCCTGGACTGAAGATTTTTTTTGCATATTACTAAGTAGACCTTTCTGAATTCCTTCCTGTAGGCGATCATTTAAAAGACAGCCATCCTTTGTGAAATGTTCCTTCACCCGCAGGTCATCTGGTCCATTTCTACTCTCTGGACAGCAGGGTGCTAGCCTATTTCTGTGTTTGCCTGACTTTTTATGGGTGACCTTTGTTCCTGCATGATAAATACACATTTGAAAATATTGATTTGCTGCTTCCCACTTTGAAAGCTTAAGAAAGCCGACCTCTGCTCATTGTGTCTGACTTGAATTTTTCAGGCTGACCAATCGACCCTTGGAAAGGCTATGAGCTGTACCTGTAGTCCTTGAGGACCTTCCTAGGGGTCTGTGCTGCCGTGGTGGCTCTCTCATGCTTGAGAGAGGGGCCTCCAGATAAGACAGCACACATCCCTGGCTCAAATCTAATGACTTTTAAATAGCTCATAGGAAGAGAAAAATCTTCATTGCGGAGTCTGAGAACGTCCCTCAAGGGAGGTTCCATTTTGCAGGCCTGTCTCAGACACGCAAGGTCCCCTCCACTCCCATGGATGATGCTGTGTTGTGCTTTGCTGTTTGCATGCTCCCTACCTCTGGCCCCCACCCCGCCAATTGCTCTTCGTTTTATTTTCTTTCCTGGGTTTTACCACTGTGTGACCTCATGTTGTATTTTTTCTGAATGACAATGAAAGTAATTGAAAATATTGATTGGCAGTACAGTTAAGTTGTCAACACAACCATTTAATTTGTCAGGAGGACTTGTTAAATTGTCAAAAATCATATAAAAAAACTCCTTCAGTCACTGATGATATACATTAGAGAGGTTCATGAATCAAATGGGCCATTTTGCAGATAAGTGTTGAAGAAAAATTCTGAAATTGTTTGCTTCAGATGTTTGTATTCTCTCTCTCTCTCTCTGTCTCTCTCTGTCTCTCTGTCTCTCTGTCTCTCTCTCTCTCTGTGTGTCTGTCTGTCTGTCTTTCTGTCTGTCTCATGTGCTCTCTCATCACACTGTGCGAATGTTTTGGAATGGAGACAGTAGCACAAGATAAAGGAGGGATGCTGTTTGAATGGGAGGTTTGCTAAGATACCAAGGCAGAATTAAGGTCGTGTGTAACAATTAGATCGTGCTATTCTGAGTCATGCCCTGAAGTTTGTAGGCCAAAGGCACAGGGTTATGCCTTCCTTACCAGAGGTATAGGGTTTGCAATAAGCATCTGGAGTTTGTCTTTTGGCTTTTGACCTTGGGGGAAGACTCTTTCACCAACGCTCCACCAGCCCTGCATGGGAGTAGGGTGGGCAACACCTAGCTTCCTATTCAGCAACCAGGGACACACTTGTCCCCTGTGTGCACTGTTGATGCAATTTCGATTCCTGAAGGTGTTCCAGTGTGGAGTTGCAAGTCTCTTTGCTTGGATTAAGAATGTCTCTTTGCGGTGGTGACGCACACCTTTAATCCTAGTACTCGGGAGGCAGATGGATCTCTATGAGTTCGAGGCCAGCCTGGTCTACAAGAGCTAGTTCCAGGACAGGCTTCAAAGTTACAGAGAAACCCTGTCTTGAAAAACCAAAAAGAATGTCACTTTGTGATCAAATCCAGTCAGATTGTTGTTAATATATTTATGACTGTTTAATGTCATGATGTATTAATGCTCAGAGACGTGGCTTAATCTAGCTTCAGGGATTTTTCTCAGAAGACTACTGGGGGCGTTCTCACAGTCATGGTTTCCACAAGGCGTATTGTGATATACAAGAATCTAAAATTCCCCCAAGACTCGTGCACCCTAGTTCCCAAATGCTGAGATGTCACTGCCCTGATTATGCTTTGTGTTATGTAGTATGGGGGCTTTAAAGGATAAGAAATTAGCTAAGTGGAGTGGGCTCCCAAAGTGCCTCTTCGGCTGGTACACAAAGGGGAAATGATGGATATTTGAAACAAGGAAGGAATTTGACCTACCTTTGGTGGCTGGAGGATGGACAGGCTCAAAGGACTCTAGGTAGCTCCTCGGAGACCATGAACAGTCAGAACCAGCAGGCCCAGAGATGCACAGAACTTGATCACTACAGCACCTGGCAAGTTAGAATGGAGAATAGGAGTCCACTCGACAGACTACCTGGTTTTATTTATGATTCCCTGTGTATAGATCCCAGCCCAGAGGCAGGATATTGAGTGCAGTGCCAGGATCAGGGTCCTGCGGCCAGGGTCCAAAGACTATTTTCTGTGATGGCAGACCTCCTCACACTGTAAGCTGGCACGCAGCTCTGGGCTGATGAAAAATGTCTTCTAAAAACCAAGCCACAACCTATATCACTTGATTCCAGTGGGAGGACTAAGTCACAGCACCTCAAAGCTTTCAACAGTAATATTTTATTTGCACACAATTCCCTCAGTGTCTCCATGTTGTTTAGTCTCTCAATGCAAGTTAGTTAGTTGATATTTTTGAGTGAAAATTGTTTACCTAGTCCCATGCTGAAAGTTCTGTCAGAGAGAAGCCAAGATGCTTACCATTAAAGAACTGTGTGTGGTCTCGGGAGATGCCAAAGACTTGAAGAGTGACTAGTCTAAGAACAGGTGAAGGAGTAGGAAGCATAGGGACCAGCAGGGACCATTAAGAACTACAACATCAGAGAGACGAGCCTGTGTTGTTGAGCAAGGAACAGGCTGGATGGGGAGGGCTAAATGGTGTGTGGACTTCAATCAATTGGGTGTGCTTACCATGCTTGTCTCTCTGGTCTCTGAGTTGAGTCTCATTTGTCCCCGTCCTGGGTGTTTAATGGGGCTGAGGCCAGCTGCAACATGCACAGAGACCTGCAGGCTTATCCCGCAGTTCCATTCAGACACTCTGATGGCCCAGATAGGTTTGGAGATTTGGCCCCTGTTTACACTTCCTCCATCACACAAGTTTACTACTTGAAGCCAAGGTTGGGATCTTTGATCTGAACAGTTCAAGTTCATGTAATACCTCTTCTCTTTCTCCTCCCTGCTGTCATTCAGGGACCCTCCAGTCTGTTCCTTTGACAGCCTCTTAAATAGGTTTCCATGTCTTCATGGTAAAAGTTGGCCCATTAAGGTCTGTGTTCTATCACACAGGACAAAGATAGGCAGCAGGAATAGTTAACTGCTTTTTAAAAGCAATAACAACAACCTTATACACAATGCCTTACTCCATTAGTGGGATCTTTATCACATGGTATCCCTGAGCTGCAGGGGTAGCTGGGAGTTGTAGTTTCTAGCTGAGCTGTTGCATACCTTTCTTGTAATTCTGTTTATAATCTGCCATAGCTTCTGTCATTGAAATCTTTGATAATTGTTTATGTTTTTCCTTCCCTCCCACTGACTGAGCAATAAGTCCTTAGAATTATCACTTAGCTTCTCACCATCACAGCGCTAGTGCTTGTAGCAAAGCTCACTACATAGTGGATGTGTAAAGGGTGTTTGCCGAGTGCAGAAATGAGTCAGCGGATAAATGAAGGCATGGGTTGCTGAAAGCAATCAGTTTGGGGCCCTCCATCCTCTGGTGACCCCATATTGGTCTCTGTGTTTCCCCAGGTTCAGCAAGACTGTTTTTGGACTGTGTTGAGGACAGCCTGGGAGTGGGTGCTTGGCTTCACCAGTCTGCAGTCTTCGAACCCAGGACTCGGGAGATGAAGGGCTATTTCATTAATCCTTGCACCAGTTAGCCTCCTTATCGAAAGACTCAGGCCTAGCCTTTGTTAGGGACAACAATGAGGGGAGCCTTTAAGAAATCTCCGGCGGGTGCCCAGCCATTGCAGATTAGGTCAGTGGAACTGCTGCTAGGTTGAGCGTGATGGATGAGCAGGAGAATGAGTTTCTGCTGTGCGGCATTGTGAAATCTTTTCATTGTCACCAACGGGCCTATGAGGAACTGATGAATGAGGGAGCAAGTGTCAGAAACGCCCTTCCTTGCCCCAGTACAGTTTTAATATCTCCCTGAGCTACAGGATGAGTATTGATAAAAGTAAAGTTTAAAAATAGCCTCAGAGTGATGGGTAGCCGTGATTTAAGGAGAACAGCAATGGGGTTAGAGAGGGTTCATTTTCCTGAAAGTGCATGAAAGGGAGTGAGCAAGAGAGAGAGAGGGAGGGGGGAGCAGAGGCCGAGCGGACCGCGAGGGGAAGGGCAGGAGGCACCGCGAGGGGAAGGGCAGGAGGCTTTTCTAAGCAGCTAATGTGATGAGGATGACGAGGGCTTTGATGGATGAGTTAGATCCATCTGGTCGCAGTATATGTAATAAATAGCTGTGCTCGGCTCTGACCTCTCCCACTTACCAGACACATCTTTCTCTTTTGGGGATATCCAGGAGGGAGCTTCCATTAGAGCAAAGAACCCGTCATGAGCCAGAGCTGGGAATGTTTATGGGCTTGTGCAGAGGGCAAAAAGGAGATGGTATCCGAGGTGCAGGTTTATAAACTAAAACTGCAGCCTGTGCCTTGCCAGAGACGGCACTGGTGGCAGAAATGTATTTTCATGACTGGGGATGCCACCGATGAAGGCGAATACAAGAGAAGGATAGAAAGGACAAGTGGGTGGGGTACCGTCCCAAGGGCTGTTGGGGTAGTGCCTTAGTTTCTGGCTGTCAGTAGATCAAGATTTCCTTTAATCTCCATTCCCTTCTCTTTAAGCAACGACTGGACCGAGGTTAGATGGAATGGGTCTGTAAGTAGCTGTGTGATTCTTGGTTAGGGTGGTTTTGGAAGAGAGTATTCTAGTCAAGTCAACATTCAACTTCCCATTACTTTGTTGGGAACATTATAAAATGTACAGGCGTTTGTATTGGTGTGGGCCCATCATTTTACATGTAAATGTCTCTTTTCATCCTCTGAAGGCATGAAATGGGGACACAGCTCAGGTGACAAAGTGCTTGCTATGCAAGCAGAAGGATCTGAGTTCAATCCCCACTCAGATAGAATGTCAGGGAAGGCAGTGGGCATGTGTAGCCCCAGTGTTGGAGGGTGAAGAAAGGTCCTGCGAGCTCACTGGCCAGCCAGTCTAGCTTCATTGGAAACCTTATTTCTCAATAACATAGAAAGTTAGTGAGGAAGATACTAAATGTCAGCCTCTGGCACACACACACACACACACACACACACACACACACACACACACACACACACACACACCATAGAGCCTTCCCTCAGGAACATTTCCACAGTGTCCTTGTGTAAAAAAGAGTTGCCTTGCCTTTCTAACCTATATCAATGTTTGATATAAAAATTGGGGAGGGTAATTAAAGTTTTATGCACTCGTATTAAAGAAATGAGGAAGACGGAAATGAAGTGGGCCATGGATTGTACAGCTGGAAGTGGATTTGGTGGGAAATTTGGTGAGTTTGCCTTGAAAAAGTTAAGTGGCAGATCTGAGAGCAACTTGCTTACTTCCTGAGGATCCTCAAAAACCCATCAGAGCCCCTGCCTTCCTGCTGTCCAGGCCTGATGTCTCACCTGCTGGCCTCCTTTTGCATGGAGGAACCCCCTGGGCACCTATGGCAGTAGATCCCTACTGTGACAAGTCTGCTACCACATGGTGTGTTCAGCGAGGGTTGGGGTGTGAGCTGGCTTTAAAGTGTGGCCCTACTTTATAGAAGTCACTTTGCCATGCAAGAAACTGGGGTGCACATGTCCAGCATAGCAGAGGCAGAGTCAGAGAGCAACGAGAACTTCTTATGGTGACCTCTGGTATGAGTTCATACATACAGGTGTGCACACATATGCATATCTATCTATATGCGTGCTTATACATTATATATATTTGCTTACACATACCAAATGACTTGGGACATTCAATTCATCCTCAACTGAGCAATAACTCAACAATATTCACTATCAAAGGAGTCCAGAAACCATCCTTGCTTTGAGCACCTCATTTGTGAGTCATGTGATCTACAAGCTTGGCTGCTTCTGTTTACCTAGAAGTGTATTTGCCACAAACTCTTGCAGAAATGATCCTCTTGTGAAAAGTACAAGAGACTGTAAGCTGTCCAAGTGGACGTCCCCAGTAGAGCTCAGCTGTAGAGTTTTGTCTTTATATTCCCAGCACCCCCACATGTCACAGACTCTCATCCTGGACAGTGCCTTCGCTCTACAATATGCACACATGTTGCCTCATCTTCATTCAGAACTCAAATCCTCCAGTTTAATAGTCTCAGCTCGAGATGAAGTGGAAAACAGGACTCCGGAGGCAATTCACACTAACTGTGAATACGCTCCAAGTTCCCTGAATGGCCTTAGTTAGAAGATCCATTCTAACCTCGGCCGGTTTCCAGCTGTTGAATTTGGGCACTGTGGCAATAGATGACGAAAAATAAAATTAGTTGCAGAAAAGAAAGCAGCTGAAAAGACAAAGGGTGATAAAATTGAGTATTCTTCTTCATGTAAGAGCAGCTTGCAAAGATTTGAAGGCAGAAACCAGCATCCAGGCACTGGGGACAGGAAGGGGGAAAACCTTATGTTCAGATTTCG
>PVIU01033239.1:0-12620 GCA_004026605.1 Ondatra zibethicus
ATCTCTGTATGTCTAGAAAACCTAACTAAGGTGATTACAAGCTTGTTTATTATAGATGATTCTCTATTAACCTATATTTCTGCATTATATATTACATTTTTAAATGAGCTGAAAAAACATAATACTTCAAACAAGAGCAGAAATATACAAATAACAAAATTGATCTTAAATATGTATTAATAAAAAAAGATTCATACCAAAAAAAAATAAAATAAAATGCTCAGAGCTGAAGCTAAATGGATGCTGGATCGGGGATGCACTTTACATGGAACACACTTAAAATATTTGGAGGGGAAGTTAGAATTGTGATGTACTCAGAAAAAGGTTACTGGGGTAATAAGAAATTTTCTAGTAAATAAATGAAAAATAAAGAGTTCTATTGGGCACTCTTTCCAGTAAAGGGAGCAGAGGCACAAAGAAAGGTGCTGTCAGTGGAAACTGTTCTTTCGTTTTCCACCTGCTCTGACCCAAATAATCACACAAAAACTATATTAATTACAACACTGTTTGGCCAATGGTTCAGGCATATTCCTAGCCAGTTCTTAGATCTTAAATTAACCCATTTCTATCAATCTGTGTATCACCATGAGGCTGTCGCTTACCAGTAAGGTTCTGGCATCTATCTCCTTCGGCAGTTACATGACATCTACCTGACTCTGCCTTCTTTCCTCCTCTCTATCTCTGCTTGGATTTCCTGCCTTGATACATTCTGCACTGCCATAGATCAAATTAGTTTCTTTATTAGCCAGTGGTAATAAAACATATTCATAGCATACAGAGGGGAATCCCACATCAAGCTCTCTTTTCATCTACATAAAAAGGAAAGTTTTAGCTTTAACATAGTAAAATTACATATAACAAATAGGTATCAAACAAGAATTACAGTTACAATATTTCTTTGTGATTCTAAAATTTCATATCTAATTTAACTTTTATCATAACTAAGGAAAATTATAACTATAACTATCTGCGTTCAACTCCATCAATGCCCCAGAAGGATATAATATTACTTAAGTAAACAGGAAGTGTATTGTAAGCAACTTCCAAAACTCTAGAATTGACAGAGATATCTCACTGCCTGGAAAATCACCCAAGTTTCTTCTGCAATATTAGAACATCCATCTTCAGCCTATAGGCCCATAGTATTGGACAGACTTTTCAGTAAAGCAGGAAATTTGAAAGACTGTTTCACCTATGTTGGCAGTTTGTCAGTCACTTTCTTCTGTGTTCTAGATAAATGTCTAGCAGACCTTTTCATGAGGCAGAATCCCTGAAGGACTATCTCACTTTCTTTTGCCAAGTTCAGCAGTCATTTTTCTGTAGGTCCTGCATGTCCAGTTTGTACAGCATATCATCAAACAGTCCAGGCAAGAACAGTTTCTTGACCAAATCACTAGCCTTGTCACATTGAAAGCAAATTCCATAATGAGTTTCTTCAATGCCCATTAACTTCACTGAAATAATTGGTGATGCCAGAAGTAGACATGTCTCACTGTCAAGAAAAGTCTAAGTTCTTAAAACCTTTTAAATACCATATTCTGTTGGTCTTTGAAGTGTTGAAGATCATATATCTAACTGAAATATACCTCTTTATATCTAGAAAGCCTAACTAATATGACTAGAAGTTTGATTATTATAGATGATTATATATTAATCTGCATTTCAAATTATACATTACATTTTTAAATGAGCTGTATAAACATAATACCTTAAACAAGAGCAGAAATACATATACAGAGTGTAACAAAATAGACCTTAAATTTGCATCAATTGAACAAGATTCATACAAATGTGAAGTATTCATCTCTATATCATATTGCCCTTATTTTTTTGAAATTGACTGTGACCACTAATCATTTATAACTAACCCAAATAAACATTTATGAACAATCGTTTTGGGAATTTGGATATAGTTTTCTTCAAACTGCTTCCTGCTGTTTGTTTGGTGACATACTTTTAGGGTTCTTGAAGAATTTTGGTAGGTCTTGTTCCATCAAACCACATTAGCCTGGAAGGTATCTTATATGGAAAAAGTCTCTGTTTCAGGGTTGTTGATTATTACTTGTACTAGATAGAGGGTTGGGGAGAAAACTATGTTTGTTCAAAAAAAAAAGGGGGGATAGTAATAGTGGGTAATAGAGTGAATACTTGTGAGATATTATTTATAGATAATTTACATTGGTATAGTTTTTGTATAATTGTACAAGTTCAAATCATATTTGTTACTTTTGTTTACATTATTTGTACATATATACAAAGTTATTTTGTCAGATTGTATATATGCATGTTTCTACCTCTGTTTAGGACATTTTGTATATTGATACAACTTTTAGGGTATATTTTCATATTATTATAGGTTAATAGTTGTTCGTGTTTGTTGTACATACATATAGATCAGTTAGGTTCTTTAGATACATAAAGATTGTATTCTGTCTAGATAGGTATTTTTCAACCACTTCAAGGATCTGTGGAACATGGCATTTAAATAACTTAGAGTTCTGTTGACATGAGACATGATTGCTTCTGACAGCACCAATCTATTCCCGAGAGAATCTTGAGCACCAAAGACACTACACTTGGAGCTTGTTTTCTTCTTGGCAAAACTGGCCTCCTTTGGGCAAGGAACTGACAATGCCTCAACCACAGGCAAATTACATGATATCCAGAAATGGATAAGCAGGACTGTCAAGTCTTGCCAAGACAGGGTACAATGGTTTTGAAAACTTTCCTGCCTCTGAAAATGGTCTGTCAGTTACACTAGGCCTTAGCCAAAGTTGGTTGCAAAATGAGACTTTGGGTGATTGTTCAGGTAGTTAATTGTCTCCCTCATATATTGCTTGCTTTGGAAGCTACTTGATTGTATTTCCTGACTGCTCAAGTAATATTATCTCCCTTCTCAGGCCTTTGATGGGGTTGAAGATTAGATAGTGGTAGTTACTGTACTCTTATGATCTAGCCAAGCCATTTCCTATACAAGACTTAGACTCTATAGGATAGAATGTTTATTAAAACATTTAGCATATGTTCCTTGCTTAATACTGTTTATGCTGGTTGTAATTCTAATTATACCTGATATCTGTTCCTAGTGTATATAGTTTTCTATTGGGTTTGGAACTCTCTTATTTAAACAAAAAGGGGAGGTGCTGCAGGAGAACATTCTGCTCCTTTAGCCAATAGCCTTGAAGATACCAGCCTACTGGGGCATGGTCTCTTATACTTCAAAAAGCAGTGAAAACTGTGTGCTGTCTCTCTTGTTCCCGTCTCCCGTTCTGGATGCTAGACTCTTTGTGACTAGAGAACTGTTATTTGGGACAGTGATCTGTAAATTTTTCCCCTTAAATAAATAACCCTTTTTATTATCCATAATTCTTAACTGGTGTGGGATTGTTTCGCGGCTTCGGGTGTCCACAGGTTCTCATGTTTTATATCCTTAAACTTAAATTTTGAAGTCAAGATACCGTTGAAATATTTATGTTGGTTTAGCTTAGCAGTCTGTACAATGAAATTTCTGTCTGAAGTTAGCTCATTCACAGTCAAAAAAATTTAAAGACAATTTAAGTGTTTGGTGGTGGAGCCTCTTAAAAGAGCTGTGAGGTTTTTGCAGCTAAAGCTGAGCCAAGAGGCCTCTCTTCAATGAGATGTGCCTTTGCTTGCCACCAGTAAACAAAGCTACTGGACAGAATATACCAAGAAACTGTGCTTGACTCTGTTCTTGTCTGTCTAAAATCATTTTTTAAAGCTCTCTCAGGCTTTATGTGGAAATTCTTGCCAAATGTTTGGGCACCATTAAGTAAATGGATACTGTACTTTTGTTTTTAAGGTGCTGTTTATTCAGCACAGTGGCCTTGCCTTAATCTTCTGCTATTTCAGCCAGCAATTGTGACTGTGCAGCTACAGGCCTGCTTCTCCAGCAGCAGCATGGATGCTCAGGCTGCATCCTGCCAGAAATTCTGCTCCCTTAGTTACCAGTTCTATTGCTGCCACTAATGGCAGCTTTAACTAAATCTCTATCATTCTCATTATAAATAGGGCTCTGACTTAAGACATTGCTTAGCATACAGTAAGCATTCAAGTCCATGCAAAAAGAATACATCTGTCATTACAACTATATCAATAATTTTCATGTGAAATGTAGATGTTGGTGTAGCTATAGCTTCTCCTTGGTTTTAAATAATTGCCTAGGGAATATTCATATTGGGATATCTCTTCCTTCAGATGGAGGGTTTACACAGCACAATGTGCACAGTCATGTGTTTACTTTAACAGTGCTACCATGACTGCCATCCCTTGGGACACACAGAAAAATAAGCTTGAATTAGCCTCATGGAAAGAATTCAGAATACAATTGGCTACCACTCTATGTCCATGCACCATACACCTGTAGAAGTCCAGTGGATACTGGATAAGAGTAGAAGTTCTCACTGGGGAGGTCGTCTTGAGACTTTTGATAGAAATTATCATGGTTGCTAAGTTTCAAGTGCATCCCTTTCATCCTTGGCTTAAAAATCAATCTTCATATTACATTGTTTCCTCCTGTAAATTGTAATTTTTTAATACAGCAATCCATTTTCCCATGTATTAGTAAATTTTATAGAAATATATCTAGTGATGTAATTCCTTAAGTATCTTCTTACCAGTCAGTCAAGTACCAATTTTTTCTCAGGTCTTGCTCAAGGATTAACAATAATAATAATAAGAAAGGCGTGGAAACATCTCTGGACTCGCTGGGAACCAGTATTCATTGAAGACTTCATAGCACCATTAGATAGTAGATTTGAATCAGTCTCTTCTCTCCCATCTGCAGAATGTAAGAATTCTGAAAAGCATCTCACTCAGGTATGGGGTCAATAAACATGACTACTGCAAGTGTTGGTAATTCCTAAGTCCTGAGCAGTATGATTTTAAAGTAATTTGAGGTAGAGAGCTAGGAAATTTATACATGGGCTTTCTTTCTTACCTTAATATTTTGGAATTTGGGAAATTAACCATTGTGAATAAAATGAAATGTGAAAGTAAACTTTTGATGCTGACTTATTCTATTCTGGAACAGCTAAGAATTAGATTTATTGTAGACATAAGAAACTTATAGTAGCAAAGAAAACTATATTTGTGAGAACAGAAAGTCTCCATGTGGATCATAGATTTACTTTAAAGTGAAAAGCCTGATAAATGCCACCCCAATTACTTTTATAACAACCTAGAAGTCAATCACATGATCATAAACATTGTTTAAAGCCCAACTCAGTAAGTTCAGCATGAAGTTGAATTATGTTTGTTTTCTTAATATGAGAGGAAAGACATGGAATGTTTCTAAACTGTTCCTATATCAAACGCATGGGGTTGTATTAACCATGGTTCTCCAGAGTAACAAGACTAATGGAAAGAATAGCTATATTATGTATGTACGAGGACTACATAAAATGATTATTAAATTCAATTACACAATACATGGTAGGTATCCAACAGTGGGCTCAGTTTGGAGAGATTCAGATCCTCTAACTTCTCAGGGCATCAGCCTGGATGCCTCAGCAGTCCTAATGTGGCAGTAGGGTTCACGAGGAGAAGCCACAATGTGTTTCTGGGGATTCATTGTTCTTCAGTTTGCTTAGGAAGACTCCTAAATGATAGCAGCAGCAGCAGCAGCAGCTGAGTAAGTACATTCACTATTATGGAGTGAAAAGGAAAAACAAAGAGCCGGGGGTCTCACTGTGACCTCCTTATATCTAGAACACTGGTAGAAAATACAGCCCAATCTGTGGAAGGGGTTCCCCCCTTCTTAGTCAATTCTTCAAATAAGTGTCCTTAAGAGGCCAGCCCATAATTGTGTGTCTCTTAGTTGATTCCATATCTCATTGACATGATAACCAAGATTGACCATAACACATGAATGAATTTATCAGTTTTTTTACTTATGTGTTTGTATGGTTTATTAGACCCTACTACTTTATAAAACTTTTTTTAGATAATAGGTCTTAAAGGTTTGGAGTCCTCAAACTCAGTATTCCTTCTTTCATATCAAGGATACTGTGGATAAAGTAGTTTGTTATTGTCTCACCATGATTAATTTAATACAGCTCATTGCAATTTCTATAGATACATGATAAAATGAAATTTATTAAACTCACATTTAATAATGAGAAAATTATTTATTTGTTAAAATATCTTTAATATAAAACATATAAGTAATATATTTTTAGATTAATGTTTATTTTGGCCTGCAAATTGTCTCAAGGGTGTCAGTTTTAGTATACTCCTTAAGTATCCCTGTCTATCTGAAATCCAAATACCTGGGGTTACAGATATAGAAAAAAAGCTATATGTCTGGTACTCATTGAAGCAATTAAAATTTTCTTACCTCTTAAATTTGAATGCATGTGAGTGTGTGTATGTATGTGTGGGTGTGCATATGTGTGTGTGTGTGTGTGTGTGTGTGTGTGCAGTGCACAATGCCTGTCTGTGCTCTATGTGCTACCATACAGTTTGCGAGCTTTGGACAAGGGGCTGGAGGTTGAAATACACAAAGACACTCACACAGACAGACAGACAGACAGACAGAGACACGGACCTCTAGTCACTGGTAAGAAGCCCCTTTTATTCAATAGCACCAAGGAGGCTTATATACCTGTCAGGTGGGCAAAAAATTTGAAACCTTATCCTCTGACCCTCAAGGCAAGGCAACACATGTTCCTGAAGCACAGCTTTCAGTAACTCAAATCAGAAGATCTCTAGCAGGGAAGAGCAGCTGGAGGCCAAGACTCCAAATGATCCTAACATGTGTGTGTGTGTGTGTGTGTGTGTGTGTGTGTGTGTGTGTGTGTGTGTGTGTGATTAGAGGGCTCCTAACAAAGAACTATAATATATTTACAATAATTCTTGACTTTCTTCCAAATCACTGTTTCCTGCTGCCTCATGTTTTATGTAGATTATGCTTTTGCTAGAATTGCCATTTCCAGACTACATTAAATTTTAACACAATTAGAGAAGAATTGAATTATAAAAATTACTGTTAATATCATTATGTCTTTATAGAAAAAATTAATGTAATTGTCTCTGCATTTTAAAACAGAAAATGGAAATGTAATACAAATGAGAGGTAAGGGAAATGATTATTTTCAGTCTAATATAACCATTTGCTGTGTGTGGTTTGGAAATGTTCATCCATTCTTCACAATCTAGTGAGTCACATTCAAGAGTTATTATTGCTTTTATTTACAGTGAACAGTGAAATTCAAGGATATCATAGGTCTCTAAGTAGATACATTTTTGAATGGCTGTTGAATATTTTTCTTTGACAACTTCACACGTGTATAAAATGTTTTCTGGTGATTGAAACCCCTGCTGTACTCTCTGTATCACTCAGTGTCATTACCTACACATCCTTCTCCCTATGGTTCCTTTTCACATTAATGACTTTTCCCCCTTGTTACTCACTGAATTAAAGCAGGGATATCTGTGTATTTGGAGCTATCCAGTAGATCCCACTGGCTTATCTTTTGGTATATAATGTTGAATTCCTGGGATCTATAACAAGTTGCTGTGTAGGTGGATTTTTCTGTTCTACCAGTCAGCTCCCAAATCACCAGACAGAAACTTAGTATTTATTTTAAAAGTTCAGTCAATATCTTAGGCTTGCTACTAACAAGCTTTTATAACTTAAATTAACACATTTCTTTTAATTTATGTTCTTTTATGTGGCTGGGTTACCTTTATTGGTAATGTCAATATTCCTTCCTCTGTATCTTCCTGGTTACTCCTAAAAACTAAGTCCTTCTTCTTTTCAGTGTTCTCTCTACCTTGAAAATCCTATCTAGCTACTGGCCATTTAATTAGATTTTTATTAAGTAAATCTTAGTGACAAATTTTTACAGTATAAAAAGATTATTCCTCAGTAGTTCACCCTTTTTGTCTAAACAAAAAGAAAAGGTTTTAACTCTAATGTAGTAAAACTATAAAATAGGAGTGATTATCAGGTAAAAATTGCACTTACAATGTCCAGTCCATTTGTATTTGTCATATTTGGAGAAAATACTTCATCTTTTATTCTATCTTGATGAGTCCAAAGCCCTGTATCCAAATTACCTTCTATCATAACTAAAGAAAACTATGATTATTACTATCTAGTCTTCAACTCCATTAAAGCTCCCAAATATAATATAATATAATATAATATAATATAATATAATATAATATAATATAATATAATATAATATAATATAATATAGCATTATAATATTACCTTAGTAATCAGGAAGTTCAGAGCAAGCAACTTCAAAAATTAAAAGAAATGATAGAAAACAGCTACCTGGACAGTCACCAAAGTTTCTTTTACAATCTGGGACATTTGTCTTCAGCTTATAAGTCTAGAATATCTCAAACACTTTTCTATGAAATAGGAATTTTTGAAGGACTGACCTCTCTGTCTTGGAAAAGTTAGGCAGTTGCTTTTCTTTTTTGTCCTGTTGGTCCAATTTGGAAAGCATACTGTCAGCAATCAAGGCAAGGGAAGTTTCTTGCAAAAATGTCTCTCTTTTTTTGTCATAAAGAGAAAAAATCCATATGGAGATTCTCTGATGCCCATCATCCTTTTTTGAGGTAAATTGATGCTGCCAGGAGCAGGTGTGTCTGACTGTCTTGAAAAGTTATTAAAACATTTTGAATTCTGTATTCTGTTGGTCTTTGAAGGTGTTTGAAGATCATCTATATATCTAAACTATATCTCTGTATGACTCTCTATGATCTTGTAAACATACCTAACATTACTATCATGACTGTAAGTTATGTTTGATAGTTATTTATGGCTAACTATTAACCTGTATTTATTATCCTAAATAGCTTTTTTTTAGGTGAAGAGTTTATTGAGAGAAGGGGAATAGGGAGTGAGGAGACTTGCCTCTGGAGACAGGAACAGTAGAAGAGAAGATAAGGAGAGATCCTAAATAACTTTTAATGACTAAAACTAAACTATAACCATTACAAATGAATAGTATATGTATAATACCTTAAAAAAGAATACAAACATATACGCAGCATAACAAAATAACCTTAAGTATGTACCAATATACAAAAATCCAACAATGAAAATATTTGAAACTACAGATTGTTTAAAAGTAGACTCAACAGTGCAGTCTTTGATCTCATGAATTTTATAATATATACCCCATTTTTACTTTAGAAAGAAATCATTGAATCTAACTTCTTTATTTATCTTTTTTTATACAATAACATTAACAACTTGTAACCAACCCCCTTAAACTTATGTTCTCTAGATTGCTTCCTGTTTTCTGGGTGTGCTAGAATTTTGGGGGTACCCTGCTAAAATTAAGATAATGGTCAAGTCCTGGCTAAAGTAGTCTGTGAGGCTGGACCATCTCAGCCAGCAGTCTTATAGTTGTTTTGAATGCAGAACATTGAGAAAACTGTGACAGAGGCATTGTGAGAGGCTAGACAAGCTGGGTCACTTGCTTACTTTGGTGTCTGATCCCCTTTCTGTAAGCACACAGACTTTCAAAGGTTACATGGTGTAGGAGGTCCTTCTGTTTATGTATTGTTTTCATTGGTTAATCAATAAAGAAACTGCTTGGCCTGATAGGGCAGAACTTAGGTAGGTGAGGAAGACAGAACTGAATTCTGGGAGAAAGAATGCAGAGTCAGAGGGAACCGCCATGGAGCTGCCAGAATCAGACATGATGAATCTTACCCAGTAAGACATGACCTCGTGGTGATACACAGATTTAATAGAAATGGGTTAAATCAAGATGTGAGAGTTAGCCAATAGGAGGCTAGAGCTAATGGCCAAGCAGTAATTTAATTAATACAGTTTCTGTGTGATTATTTCGGGTTTATACTAGCCGGGTGGGACAGAACAAAGGGCCCGTGCTCCTTGCAACAGTTACATTTGTATCTGCATTAATGACAGTATGGAATGTGTGGTATGCCCAAGTCAGCTAAAGAAAACTTTTTGTTTCATATTTCAACAAGTAAAATGCAACTGTCAACTTTTCAAGTCTATTTGGACTATATAACAAAACTGTAATATAAATATCCATTGATGCCATATGAAAGAATGACATATAGTAATAAGTTATGAGGACTCTTAGTCAACAATATTTATCATGTCTCATCTCAACTCAGAACTGTTTTGTGGGCTCAGATACTTGTTTTGTAGTTTTTTTTTTTTGGCTTCCTCCCCAATGTCTGTAACCAAGATACTCAGGAGCATGAATTTCCTTTTATGGAGTGGGCCTTAAAGCAATCATGGTATAATTAATTACCACCATAAAAATTGTGCTAATATTGCACTAATGGGTACATCTTAGCAGGTTGACACTACAGCATATAGGGTTCACAGCTCAGTAACACTGTTGATATTTTTTATCCATCTGTAGCACAAGTTCTAATAGGTCTTAGTAGTAAAATCCTTGAGTTAGATATTTGGAAAATGCTGAGGGATTAGAGAGTTGAAGGAGCAAAACTACAGCCACTTTACCTCTCAACTTCATAGCCGAAAAAGACTGAGTTCCCGTTTCCTCGCACCTTATCACTGACTCCCTCTGCCCAGCTGTTGCAAAGAGCCACTTGTTGGTCACAGCTGTCAGACTAGATTAGACCCAAAATAATCACACAGGAAGTGTATTAATTAAATCATTGCTTGGCCCATTAGCTCTAGCTTCTTATTGGCTAACTCTTACTTCTTAATTTAACCCATCTCCATTAATCTTGTATTGCCATGTGGCAGTGGTTTATTGGCAAAGTTTTGGCATGTCTTACTCTGGCTGCGGCTCCATGTCATCTCTCCTTGACTCCACCTTCCTCCACTCAGCATTCTGCTTAGTTTTCCCCACCTAGCTCTGTTCCCCTATAGCTCTGCTATAGGCCCAAAGCAGTTCCTTTATACATTAACCAATAAAAGCAACACATAGGCAGAAGGACGTCCCACACCACCCAGCCATATCACTTCCTGTCTGTATGAACAGGCCTCTAGACCTCAGTGGTTAGCCAGTGGCCATTTCCACCCTCTGATTTCAGGCAAGACTTTTTGTACAAAAAAGGTATCACCATGCCATATAAGCATCACAAAAGTTTGTGGCTTGGGAGAACACCTCCAGGTCAGTTTCATATAATAATGGAAATTATAAAAACAATGGGGTGAAGAATGGGAGTAAATCTTAGCCAGTTACACAACTGATAGATGATAATATCCAAAATACACAAAAACTCACAAAACCAAACACCAAGAAAAACAACCCAATGGAAAAAAAAAACAGATCTATGAATTTGAGGGAGAATTTCCAAAAGAAGCAATTCAAATGACTAGTAAACATTTTTAAAAGTTCTAAACTTCATCTACTACCAGGAAATTCTAATTCTAATTCCTTTGTGACTCCATCTCACTCTAGTCAGAGTAGCTATCATGAAGAAATAAAATGGCAACCATTGGGGTAACATGGGAAAGGAAGAAATTTATTTAATTTTTGGTGTGAGCATAAGCTGGTTCTCTTATTACAGTGCTACCACATGCCCCAGCTGTACCAATCCTAAGCGTGTGCACTGCTGCTCTACTCACAGTAGCCAGGAAAAAGGATCTGCCTAGATTTCTACCAACTGATAAACAGACAATAATTATATAAATCAATTTCTCTATTTGTAGTGATACATGATATATAAATTGATAGATAAATAGGTAGAGTAGAATTTTATTTAGCTATAGAAAATATGTAATTATTAAATGTACAAATAATTAAACAACATGGTAAAATATCATACTAGCTCATGCTAATGAAGACAAATGCCTCATTTACTTTCTCATATGTGGATCCTATCATAAAATCTTTAGATTTTGCGCTTTACTTGGGATACCTTTATAAGACAAGAAAATTTAGAAGGGTCATTGGGATAGTAAATTCCTTAAGGGAGAGGAATGTCAGAATGAGGTGATATAAAGGTAGAGAATGGAAATATTAGAGATCAAAAGTTTAATCAGGGATAATACATGGAGCACGTGAAGGAAGAAGGGAGAGAAGGATAATGTAAATGTGTATGAAAAAAACTAATGGGTGCCTTAGATTTGTAGGCAAGGAGGAGAAATAGCCATAGCAATTAATAGAGTTAGAGAAGGAGACAATGGAGATAGAGGTAGAGATGGAGATGGAAGCAGGTAGCAGAGCTGAAAATCTTGCTTTTAAAAAATATCCATTAGTCATTAAACAAAAACCTCATTTCCAGGAATGAGAGACCTCCTTAAATCTCTCACTCAGAGGGAGCCCAGACTTGCCACACAACATACTTTCTTGCTAATCTTTTTGGTAGCCTGCCAGAACTAGTAGATTCTTTTGGCTTGTTTGAGTTTTGATTCTGTTAGACTTGGTCTTGTGCATTTCAAGAAACTTTATACTAACTTTTTAGTCCAGACTCCCCTTCAACTCCTCATCCTTGTGCCTTCATCTTCTGAGTTCTGAGATTATAGGAATGGAGCCTCATACTCACCCTGATTTAGGCTCATTTTAAGCAATGAGCTATGAATTCTTTTTTTTTTCCAAATATTGTTTTGTTTTATTTTTTCCATTCAAGAACATAATTAAAGATAAAAAATTTTTTTTTTCCTTTCTTCCCCTTCTCCCGGT
>PVIU01033240.1:0-12733 GCA_004026605.1 Ondatra zibethicus
ACACATACTTCCACCATCATGGATTTCTCCATGCTTTCTCTGCCGTGTTGGAACCATGAACCAATATTTTTCTTCTCTTAAATTGTTCCTGTCAGTATTGTGGTCATGTCCTGAAGTTTAGAGAGAGGTTAAATTCAAGTCGTAAACAATTCAGTAGGAAATCTCAAGATAGTATCAGGCCTTGGTGTGGTTATTGCTGGTTTACTAGCAAGGTTTTCATTTGGGAGCAGAAATACAAGAAGGGCTTGAAAAATTGTTCAGTTTGGTGAAGGAAGGAGTCTAAATGCATTTGAAGTGGGAACAAAGTGGCTGCATTTGTTAAAAGCCACTAATGTCAATAAAGAGAAGTCACACCCTTTTTGCTGGGAGAATAGGCAAAATGCCTTGACAATAAGATCCCAATAAACCAAAAGGAGGCATTTCAGGGTCAGGTAAAATCTTAGTGAGAACAAATATCCCAGGAGAACCCCAGTTAAGACTCAGCAATAGCAGAGATGCAGCCTAATTGATACCCAGCCCAGTCGTCATCAGAGAGGCTTCATCCAGTAACTGATAAAAACAGGTACAAACCCACAGCTAAATATTGGAGTTTGGGGAATACTGCAGAAGACAGGAAGAAAGGATTGGAGGAGGCAGAGGGGTCAAGGACACCACAAGAAAACTCACAGAATCAACTAACCTGGGCTCATAAGAGCTCACAGAGACTGAAGTGACAACCAGGGAGCCTGCATGGGACTGATCTCGGCACTCTGCATACATGTTACAGTTGTGTAGCTTGGTCCTCTTGTGGGACTCCTAAGACTGGGAATAGGGGCTATTTCTGACTCTTTTACTGGCTTTTGGGACCCTAATCCTCATACTGGATCATCTTGTCCAACCTTAAAACATGGGAAAGTACTAAGTCTTACTGCAACTTGATAAGCTCTGTTTTGTTGATACTCATGGAAGACTAGCCCTTTCCTAAATGGAAACAGAGGGGGAGTGGGCTGGGGAGTGGGTCTAGGGGGGTGAGTGGGGGAGGGACTGGGAGTAGTGGAGGGAGAGGGAACTGCAAAGGGGGTATAAAACAAACAAACAAACAAACAAACATCAGCAAATCCAAGGCTCCAGGAGAGAACCACAGGACTGGATGGATACTTGGTGATTAAGAGCACTTGTTGTACCTAAGGACCTGTGTTCAGTCTCCAGCACCACATAGTGGCTTACCACCAACTGTAACTCCAGTTCGAGGGGATCTGACTCCCTCTGCTGGGCACACCATAGGTACCACATACACACGGTAGACACAACAATAAAGTAAACAGTTTTTAAAAGGCCTTTAAGAGAGAACTGTGTGAATGGGAGTGCCCTGCTCAAACAAGGCTGCCTAGGGAAATGTTTTGCCAGGTTTAGTTACATAGGCATTCAGTGGCCACTACAGCCACATTTCAAGGGGCCTGGATACTTCTCCAGCTTACAGCAGAACTTGGTGCCCTTCATGTGGTGCTGGTTTTGCAGGCATGAAGAATACATGAGCGTTGGAGTCAGGAAGGCTTACACTCAGATTTTCGAAGACTACGTAGGAGGCTAGGCAGTATGTATCTGGGTCAGACTGCTTGTGTGGAGCCTCTGTCAGGGTGATGGGTGCCTTTCCCTCACAAACCTGGGTACGAACCCAGGACATAGGAGATGCCATGAACATGGATTGTTTACTAAGACAAAGCTCTAACCAGTGAGTGGAAGCGATGGAGAGAGGCTCCGCATGCTTAGGCAGCAAGGCTCCAGGAACAGGGCTGCCCAAGCATGTTAGAGCGCATCATGTAACTATGCCATTTCCTGCACACTAACACACAGCTACAGGATTGTGCTTGCCCAGCTGCATTTCTGTCCCGCACTGGCTCAGTGCTTGCTGTTCTCCTGCTTCCTCTTTGGGATGGTCACTGTGTATCACTGAAAGTTGGAAATATCTTCCTTTATCTTTACAAGGGATCACGAGTGAAAGGCTGACTTAAGTCTCAGAAAATTAAGGATTTTTTAGTGGTATTGGAATTATGGGGACATTGAAGTTGTAATCAATATAGTTTGCATTATGAAGTGGTCATAAACCTGGGGTGGGGACAGGGGGTAGAACTATATTGTCTGAAGCTGAAATGTCTTCATAGGATTGTGGATTTTTAGACATTTCCACAATTTTGTTACATTTCTGTGTGTGTGTGTGTATGTGTGTGTATACATACACCTGCAGTATGGCATGCATGTGAATGTCAAAGTATATCTTGTGAGAATCAATTCCCTTCCCAGACCATGTGAATTCCTAGGGTTTGTCTCAGAACATTGGACTTGATGATAAACACTTCCCTTACTGTCTTAGTCCGTGTTCTATTGCTGTAAAGAAACACTGTGACCACAATAACTCTTATAAAAGAAAACATTTAATTGGGGTTTGCCTACAGTTTCAGCGGTCTGGTTCATTATTGTCATGGATGGGAGCAGGACAGCACACAGGCAGAGATGGGGTTGGAGAAATTGAGAATTCTACATCCAGAGAAGTTGAGAGTTCTACATCTGGATCTGCAGGCGTCAGGAAGAGAGAGACACTGGGCCTGGCTCGGATCCTTGAAACCTCAAAGCCTACCTCCAGTTGACACACTTCCTCTAACAAGGCCACACCTATTTCACCTCTTAATCCTTCCAAATAGTGTCCCTCCCTGCTGACCAAACATTCAAATATATTAGTCTGCTGGTTGGGACATTCTTATTCAGATCACCATGCCCACTGGCCCACTGAGCAATCTTGCTGGCCTTCGGCTCATATTTTGAGCATTGGTCTTGTAGTTGTTGGTGTTTATGAGGGCTGTGTATGTTTTAGTGTGTCAGTCCTGCGTTGTGGAAGTAGGGGCTTAGGGGCACGCCTTTGAAGGGTTCTAGACCCTGGTTCCAGCACCCACTGTAGTTTTTGTTCCATCATGGTGTGAGGAGCCTCTGCTGTGGGCTTCTGCTTCTGCGAACTCCAATATGCCTCTGTTGCCATCCTAGACATGAGGCCATGAGGCAAAATGAACTTTCCTTCCTTGACCTGATTCTGTCTGGCATTTTGGTCACAGACATGTGAAGATAGCTACCATAGACATTCTATTATAGGATAAGTATCCTCATGGATTCTGCCATAGAACATGGGATCTAATGGGATCCACAGCTGTATGGCACTTGACCTGGAGGAAAATGTTTCCTAGGACTGTGACAAGGACAGGAGTTACAGGCTAGCCAAAGCAACCTCTCAGGAACCTTGGCAGTACTCTGCTGCTCTGTGGAATCTGGGGTTCTTGGTGATTCTGCTTCCAGTTGGCCTGTATATCTGCCTGGGTTGTCCTCATGCATTTGGAGGCCATCTGCCAAGGGCTGCTTCATCTAGCGTCCTCAACATCAGTGTGCAGCTCTTCCTTCCTCAGCGCCTTCATTGCTTCATAGAAATATATCTGCCTTAGGTTAGCAGGATTACATGGGTGTCACAGGAGGTACCATGGTGTGCATGCCTGGGTCTTTGAGGAAGGATAAATTCTCACATGTGTCTTGTACCTGTCAGCCTCATGCAAAGGAGTTGTATTGCTCCTGGCATCCTACATTTGAAGTGGAGAGAATCCAGACACAGAAAGGCTTAAGGTAGACTTGGAGAAAGAAAGGCCTGGAAGGAAAGATCATCTCTCTGTCATAGAATGTTTCCCAGCAACTCAGCAATTGCTGGGATCTCTGGCAGATAGGGCAGTAGTAGAGCCAGTCCCTAGGGCTGAGTGGGATGGTAAGTATCACCTCCCCCAGGCCACCGGAGACAGACACACTAAGTTGGGAGTCTTGAGATGGGGTGAGGTGGAGTAAGGAATAAGGGCCAATAATATTCTGCCATGTTAGCAGTGGCTGGGCAGAGGTGGGTGTAGGTTAGGCTCTGTCGAGTCACTCATATGCGGAAGTCATGGCCAAAGACAGGTCACAAAACTCAAGTTAGGCTCAGGAAGTTACACTGGGCCTCATGAGGCCCAACAAGCAATCTGCCTTAACTTTTGCTTTGCTAACAAAATGAATGTGTCTAGACAGAATGCAGGACTAGAAATGTCGGTTATTCCTTAACTTGGGAGGCGAGGTGATGCCTCTCTATCACAGCTGTCCCCAGGTGTGTTGCTAGGCAGCAGCACTGAGGGTGAAGAGCCTGCAGGTGCATCAGCATGCCTGTCTTAGCCTGGGAAGGTTATAGGGCACATCAGAGCTGAGTGCATTTTAGGATGGTTCTGTTCTTCTGTCCACTTGTTCTCTATCTCTTCCCCTGTGGGAACATTGAGCACCTTGTTACCAAAGTATACCAGTTTTTTGTTTGCATGCTGGCTATATTCTTTAGGCTCCCCCTAAAGCAGAAGAGTAGGTAAACTGACAGCCTGGCAAGGAAATGGGCAAGATGCCCTCCAGAAAAGGTGAAGCCCTTTGGCAGTGGGTGAGGCCTTCTGGCAAGGGTGGTGGGGCTGAGTATCTTTAGTAGGTTCTTCCAGAGCAGTGTGCATGGCTTCCTGTGGTGTAGATGTGGAAGGGACTTCGTTTATTATGTACCCATATCCTACCAAGTCCTATCGTGTATTGTCCTGTGATGGGTTGGAGGTTAGTATAAAGGAGAGATCATCCAGAGAAAGAAGGACCTCAGGCTCCTGGGCCCCTCTCAGCTCTCCCTGGTTTTACCAGAATTTCTCCAGGTTTCAAATTTTAGAAATGAGATCAGCCTAGATAGAGCCTGGATAGAAACTTACATATTTATTTTATTTTCCCCCGGGATTAGTGATCCAAAAATATTTTAAAAAGTGGTTGCAAATCTAGCTTGGTTTAGTATGTATAACCCATCTCCTCTGTCCCACTGGCTCTAGCTCCTGGCTTCATGACAAGGGTTTGAGGAACATTGGACGAAATCTACTTTTATCTAGCTTTATCCCAGGAGTGCAGGACAACCAGCTGTGCCTCCCTAACCATAATGGTATATTCCCCCTCACCCCTCCTCTGCTGCAGGAGCCCTGTTGCCCCAGGGTTGCTTATGTTCTAGGTGATTTGGATTTGGGTTAAGTGGTGGAGATGGCAGTTTTGCCCGTTTTGCTGACTGCATTGCTGTAAGGACTTATATAGTATCTTGTTGTTCAGTCTGACATAATGGTCTTTGTCTCTTCCTCGGTCTTAACACTCCCTGCTGTCACAAAGAATCCGTCTTGTTCTGGCAGCTCTGAGAAGCAGGCTCTTGAGGCAGGCAGGTGGAGCCTCCTGTCAAGTTTGTGAAGCTTTGCAGAAACACACCTCTTGTTTGCTGTGGTAACCAGGGAAGACCGAGCAGAGAGGGTCCCAGCCTCCAGCTCAGGAGTCCCCACGGAGCGCACACCATCCAATAGCCCACAAATTATTTAGCAGCAATGCGTTCGAGCTGGACTGCAATGAGCGCAGTCCTGATGTTTTCACTGAGCTGTCTAAACACTGACACCACTGTCTACCCAGAGGCATAGGGATGATTTTCCCCCCTCTAAGTAATTGGCATCTAGAGGGTTGGCAAGCAGCATGGCATGTACTGTTCCTGCTCTGATTCTCTGCAGCAGAGAGGATAGACCCAGAAACCTGTCAGGCACATGGCTCTCAGTGAGCACAAATCCCACCTGTGGCCAGCCCTAGGGATAAGTGCTAGTTACCGTGGTAACCCAGAGCCTCACTCAGGGAGACCACAGGAGGATCTTGGCTTTGGGCCTCTCATTTCCAGAGAGGGGAGGCTGGATGATGGCTGTGATTTGTCCTGACCATAACATGCTCTCATGGCATTGTATGTGTTTGCCAACTCTCCCAGGAGTCACCAAGTGCACGTGGTCCTGGCCCCGCCAGAGATTTCAAACAGAGAAATGGGTATTTCTGCCTTGTCTCTGGTTCCAAGTTTTTCAGTTTACAAACTTGCTTTGCTTACTGCACGTTGGGCTCTGTGGTGTGACTGTCTGCCCTCCATGGACAACATGCTGATGTGATGGGGAGTGTCCTTTAGAGAGAAAGTAGTCCTTGAATCAGTTTGCCAGTGGGACCCAGGGCTCCTGTCTCAGGATCCCAGGAGAACATTTGGGTTCTTCATGATCTCCATGGGCTGTTATGGCTTTTCTCTCAAGGATGAGCATGGCACTTCCATTGTCCCATGTAGTTTGTAGACAGGTGAATTGCTACTCAGCCCGTACCTGCCTTCACAGTCATCGCCTCCTGAGTTCCATTTTATACTCTCCCACTCTCTGTGACACACATAGCTAAGTTTAAAATGTGCCAATGATTTTGCATTTTTTCTTTTAGAAAACTTTCACACACTAATTTTAAGAGCAAGGAATTTATCGGTTCTGCTCTAGCAGATGGCAGGGCTGTTGCAAACGTCTTCCATGACAGCACAGTTAGAAAAGCAAGCTGATAACTGCTTGAAATGAGAGCGCTCAACGTTGGGTGTGTCTATCTGAAGGAGTTTTGGGAGGGGGAATTAAGAGACTCTGGCTTGAAGTTCTGCATAGGAAGCTTACACCTTATTAAATTATTGTTTTCTTCTATAACCTGTATTCTCTTCATGCTGTTGTATGGACATGTGTGCTCATTTGTGCACTTCTAGTGTGTGCAAACATGGGTTACGCTTTGTGCTGGTGTATGCACATGTGTGTTCATTTGTGCACTTCTAGTGTGTGCAAACATGGGCTATGCTCTGTGCTGGTATATGCACATGTGTGTTTATTTGTGCACTTGCGTGGTGTGTGCAAACATGGGTACCTATGATGTGGTATATTTGCATGTGCATGTTCTCTTGTTTGTTCATTTCAAAACTGTTTTAAAATTTTTAAGTTCATTGCAAACACTAAAAATTTTGGATTCTAGGAAAAGTGTCTCCCTGGCTGTAGAGAGAGAGAGTAGCTCTCAGTTTAGTTTTTCCAGCAGCCCTTGTTGTCCCTGGGTAGCTGCAGGCATGCCACTGCTGCCTCTGCCCTGCAGGCTCTCCGCAGGAGTCTGGCAGCTGTCTTGAAGGAATATCAGGAGAAAGTGGGCATGTTATACGGCAGGGCCAGGATCAGGGTCTCTGTGGTAAGAGCAGTACTTGTGCCTCTTAGTGTGAAGTTGAGGGGCTAGCTCCTCATGCTGCCCCTGCTCTCCTGGAATTTAAGTGGGACCCTTGCTTAAGGACTCTGTTTCAAAGTCTGCTAAGGTCTGACTTGTTTGCTCCTATCTCGGAAATCCCCAGTTCTGTGTCGCCAGAAGCAGAGTGCTCTTATCTTCTTAAGCATGACTTTGTCACTGCATTGGCTGTCATGGTTATGCCTTCAACTCTTTAAAGACTCCAGAAGGATATATTATTACCTAAGTGAATAGGAAGTGCATTATAAGCAACTTCCAAAGTTCTAGAATTGACAGAGACATCTTGCTGCCTGGACAGTCACCCAAAGTTCTTCTGTAACATTGGGGCATCCATTTTTAGCCTACAAGTCCATAGTATCCAACAGACTTTTCCATGAAACAGGAAATTTGAAAGACTGCTTTGCCTCTATTGGCAGTTTGTCAGTCACTTTCTTCTGTATCCTGCAGAATGTCTGGCAGATTCCTTCATGAAGCAGGAACCCTGAAGGACTGTCTCACCTTTAGGCAACTTCAGCAGTCATTTTTCTGTGGGTCCTGCATGTCCAATTTATATAGCGTACCATTAAGCAGTCCCAGAAAGAGCAGTTTCTTGCCCAAATGTCTAACAAATTACATAAGGAGATTCTTCAATGCCCATCATCTTCTTGAAGCAGATTGATGCTGCCAGGAGCGTATGTGTCTCATTGTTCTGAAAAGTCCTAAGTTCTTAAAAAATTAAATGCTATATTCTGTTAGTCTTTGAAAGGTTTGAAAAATACCTATCCATCTGAAATATATACTGTATATCTAGAAAACCTAACTAACATGACTATAAGTTTGACTTTTATAGATGAATATCTATTAACTTGTATTTCTTAATTTTATATTACATTTTTAAATGAGCCACACAAACACAATACCTTAATTAAGAGCATATATATATATATATAACAAAATTGACCTTAAATTTGTATCAATAAACCAAGATCCTTACCAATGCAAAGTATTCATCTCTATAGCATATATAGCATATCCCCCTTTAAATGTAAACAAACATTTATAAACAATCATTTATGGAATTTGGGCATTGTTCTCTAGACTACTTCCTGTTGATTGTGGAGCTGTTAATCAGGTCTTTCATGGGGTATCCTTTGTGGTAGGTCCATCTCAGCCAGCAGTCCTGAAGCTGTCAAAGATGTTGGACCATCTGGGCCATTGCTTCAGGGGATCTTGTTTGATCAAACCATATTAGCTGGTAAGGAATCCACAGCTTTCTGTCCTCTGTGGAAACAGAAACAGAACCTCTTTCCCAAAGCAACATATCCTTAGACCCAATTTTTGAAGTCATGATACCTTTAAAATATATATGTTGGTTTAGTTTAGCAGCCCATACAATAAAATGTCTCTCTGTATTTTAGTTCATTCATAGTCAAAAATTCAAAAAAAAAAACACAATAATATACACAATCCAGACTTTCTGTGTATTTTCAATCTTTTTGTGGCTTATTTTTCTTTCCTCCTTTAGTCTATGACTGTCTATACTCTTTTATATTACTTTTACTGTCTCGTTAAAGACTTTACTTTTTAAAATAACTATCTATACTTTTTTTCTTCTCTCTTCCAAGACTACATAAATTTTAAATACACTGTGATCCATTTACAGGCATTTTTTTAAAATCAGAATCTGTCTTTATCATGTATCTGTAATAATTTTCTGACAAGGAGTACTTTTTTAAAAAAATATTAAGCAGGTCTGACTAGGACCAACTCTGCAGCCCTGTCTGCTTGCTCTACCCATTCAACATGGCAGAGGTATGTTCACCATTTCTGCAAGCCATGTATACAGTCCCAACTCCAGGGACTCAGCTTGTCTGTGTTGCACCATTAAGCAATTTGTAACACACTGCTCATAGACCCTGTTTAAGTGCAGGCCCTCCTGAAAGAGTTTATGCTACCAGCACGAATCAGGAAGCTTCCATATTTTAAAGAAGATGCACAGTTTTTTCTCCTAATGCTGAGTCAGGAAGCCTTCTTTTAGAGGAACTGCACAACTGCTCACTACCAGCAAACGCAGCCTATCTGAAAAAATATGCAGCTACCAAGAAGTTATGCTTAACTCTGT
This sequence comes from Ondatra zibethicus, assembly GCA_004026605.1. NCBI lineage: Eukaryota > Metazoa > Chordata > Mammalia > Rodentia > Cricetidae > Ondatra > Ondatra zibethicus. The sequence goes on from PVIU01033240.1 coordinate 9,236, forward strand.
TCTTTTGTGTCTAGAATTCCTTCCAAAACTCTCTCAGTTTTTATGTGTATGTAATTGTCCCACATTGGCATGGCATTTTCTTGTAGGAGACTGCTCACTCATTTTTTGGCCACTCAGATCTGAATAAACACACAGAAACTATATTAATCACAGCACTTCTCAGCCAATAGCTTAGGCATTATTTAGCTAGCTCTTACATCATTCCTATTATTTTATATTTTACCACAAGGTTCATGGTTTACTGGTAAGGTTCTGGGGTGTCTGCCACCTATGGCAGCTACATGGCATCTCTTTGACTCCACCTACTCTCTCTAAATATCTCTGTTCAGACCTCCACCTGGCTTTACTTTACTAAACCATTGGCTGAAATAGCTTCTTTAATAACCAGTGGTAATAAAACATATTCATAGCATATAGAGGGGAATCCCACATCACTGCTCTCCTACAGTGACCTGCCCCCAAGATTTAACTAATTCACCTCCTTGATCAGGTACATTATAAACCTGCTTCTTCATTTAGCTATGTACAATAAACCAGTCTCCTTGGTCAGCCGTATATAATAAATGCATTGACTTTTTGGATTACTTGTACATTTCCATTAGAGCTCATGGACCAGCCCATGCCAGCTCTTCTGTACTCTTTCTTTATTCTGTATTGCACCAGTCAGGTCAATCCCAAAGCCATGAGGTGGTACTGGTCAAAGGACTTGTTGTTGATCTCTTTGACAATTCCTAGTATAGACTGAGATCAGGACATTCCCAGCTCAAACCTCTCAAAAGATCTATGGATGAGGTCTGTCATCTAGGTCTCTTTCTGTCTCTCAGTGTGAGAGTGCTTCAGGATCATGAGGAACCCTCCCCTGGGCATGTTTGCACAGGTATATCTTTCTGTTTCCCACTCTGTGTTGTTGATTTAGTTGTCTATTCCTCCATTCAACAGTTTGTATTACTATACTAATAACATTGGATTTGGGATGCCCTATAGTGATTTATCTGGCTTTTTCCTCACAATTTAAAGCTACTCTAGTTAATTTGTTATTATATATAAATTGTTCATATCGACAATGAATCTTGCTGTGGTTTGGACAGGGATTTTGTTAAGCCCTTGAGAATATCAGCATAAGGGTAACTGGTTTTAGTTGGAGCTTTAGGTCCATGGACATGGCACACTTCCTATTTTTCAGATATTTTAATGAAATTTTAGCATATGAGTCTTGTGCATGTTTTGCTAGATTTAAACACAATTACATAATTTTTGAGTGACATGTAGTGATGGACATATATCTGTTGCAAGGGAGTGGGCCTGCTTGTTCTTCCCGGCCGCCCAGCTAGCTTAACCCCAAAATAACCACACAGAAACTGTATTAATTAAAACACTGCTTGGCCCCTTAGCTCTAACTTCTTATTGGCTAACTCTTACATCTCAGTTTAACCCATCTCTATTAATCTGTGTATCACCACGTTGCAGTAGCCTACCCGGAAAGATTCGGCATGTCTGTCTCTGGTGGCTCCATGGTGGCTCCCTCTACTATGCCTTTCTTCCTCCCAGCACTCAGTTCTGTCTTCTCCACCTACCTAAGTTCTGCCCTATCAAGTAGGTCAGGGGAGTTTCTTTATTCATTAACCAATGAAAGCAACACATGGACAGAAGTAACTCCTACACCAGAAAGCAGTAGAGGGCCCTGAGATAGAGGCTTCTTCTTCCCAGAAGCCATCGCAAGAAAAAAGGTAAGAAGGCATAGGGGTGGGTATGTAAACAGAACCATTATGGGAAAGGGGAGAACCCAGTGGCCCTATAAAATGCCAAGCCAGTACCCAGTGGGAACTCCCAGCCTTAGGGCCTCTCCTATCCTGAAGTAATAAAGTACTATCACTCCTCACAACTTGGTCTTCAATCTTTCCTGGATATTAAGTTCCTTATTCCATTGACAGAATGAGCTCTGAAATCACCTTAGACAACTACCAGCTCTCCTGTTACAACAGGTGTGTTTGTGGTTTTGCTTTAAGTGCTGCTTGCTATTATTTATAAATAGGTTTCTAGTTTTGGAGGACCCTAGTGATTTCCAAGAGGAAGAACATGTCCTATGGAGATATGTACAGTTCATGCCTTTGCTTCTGGCTTTCACACCTCCCTGTTTCTTTCTTTCCCTATAGCAAGAGCTACAGTACACAGCACAGTGTTAAACAAGAGAGCCATTTCTGATCTCCTTCATCCAGGGTCTTGAGATACCAGACACTCAAGGTCATCAAAGGTCAGCCTGAGACAGTGGCTTTGAGTTCATTGTCTCATGCAATGAAGATTAAAGATGTGAACTCTTATGGGATTATGCAAAGTAGAAAAAAGCTTTATTAAGAAGAATTACAGAAAAGTGAGAAATTAAGGATAAGTGAAAGAAACTCCCAAGAGTGAAAGGCTTTCCAAGCATGGTGGAAAGCCCTGGGGTTCCTTTTTCTAGAGGCTTTTATAAGTCATGGCAGATACTGAACAAAGGCCAAGGAATTTTGAGATTGGTTGGGTCTTTGTGCTCTCACGAGGCACAGAGGATCTACACCCTCTATGAGCATCCCTTTGGCCTGAGGAGGAGATGACCATGTTCTGCTCATGTCCTACCCAGTTAGAGGTCATGGAACTCCATTGTCTATCTCTGACTTGTGCTTTGTTAGTTGCTGATGTTGATTGCTGTTTGTTAGCTGTTAGTCACTGGCTCTGACCTGGCAGGTGTCTAAAATCTCAGTAATTGGACTAAATCCTCTTTGTTCTCACAGCTACCAAGAAGTAGGTACATTTGTTTAGTTAACTCCTTGTCAGTGTGATGCTCTGGGTTATCTTTCCTAAACTAGGTGGAGATGTTGTGTTAGAAGCCAACCTTACTTACAATTTAGTCTGTTACAATTAGTGGCTTCAGAAATTAGAATATAAGAAACATGTCCGTGCCTTATATGTGTCCTTCAAGGACTTTGGGGGACAGGGATCAGTTGCCTTTAAATCCCTGGCCCAGAGTCCTGTTTTTCCTCCTATCTGTCTAGTTGAATTATCTCCACTCAACCACAGCTCTTATTCCTCTTCCTTGGTACCCCAGACACTGCCATTTTAACCTTTAATCTTCCAGCCTCTGCTTTCTCTGTAACATATGTGAACAATCTGCAGTTAAACATGGACCTTTCCCCTTACCATGTACAGAGAGTGCCGACTCCTTCAATAGCACTACTGTGGAGTTCTTAAGTGGACATTGGGTCAAACTAGTAAATGCTTGTGTTTATACCCATAGGTTAGCCCTGCCCTCAGAGAAGCTTTTCTTTATAGTGGGAAGCAGTTTATGCAGAGATTCATAACTGGTCAAAGTGCACAAAGTAAATAATTTTGGAGTATTTGGCCCTAAATGGGACATCTATCACACCCTTCCCAGGCTCAGAGAATATCACAGAAGAGGAGAAGAAAAGACCCAGAAGTTGGGGATGATACTGGAAACAATGTCTTCTGGACATGGCATGCCCATTG
>PVIU01033241.1:0-12615 GCA_004026605.1 Ondatra zibethicus
CAGTAGAAGCAACTGTTCACCACACTAGGAATAGCTTGAACACATAAGATGTTAGACCCTGCCCCCATAGACACAGACTTCTTTCAATAAGGCCAAACTTCCTAGTAATGCCATTTCCTATGGGCCAATTATTCAAACCCAGGAGTGTATGAGGGCCATACCTATTCAAACCACCAAAAATACCCATGGTTATATGCCAAAGAGTGTTATAAATGGATGTTGTGAAATTGAATATCTGGTTTAACTATGTAAAGATTTGTTGCTTTTCTTTATGATGAATTTGTTTAACTATGGAAAGATGTATTGCTGTTTCACCTTGCCTGCCTAAGGCACCTGATTGGTCATTAAAGAGCTGAATGGCCAATAGCTATAGCTAGGAAGAGGAAGGATAGAAGATGCTGGTAGGCAGAGAGTAAAGGGAAACCAGTCAGCCAGGGGCAGACAGAGAGACATGGAGGAAGCAGGAAAGCAGAATGGGCAGTGCATGGATGAGGTAAGTGAGTCTTGGGAAAGCATATAGATCAATAGAAATGGGTTAATTTAAGTAAAAAAGCTATCTAGAAACAAGTCTAACCTAAGTCCAAGAATTCATAATTAATAATAAGTTTTCAGGTCCCCATTTGGGTGCTGGCAGTCCCATACTTGAATCTTAAGAGAGATCAAGGTCCATTTCCATATGGGACCACCATAGTTACTGTATAAGTTTGTACTCCCACCAGGAATGGGTGAGTGTTCTTAGTCTACATTCTTGGAAATTGAGTGAATAAACAAATGAATACATATTAAAACCAAATAACTAAAACGAACTTCTGCTTAAGCCACAATATAAAGAGCTTAAATGTAAAGGTTAATATAAAGTCATAAAATGTCTACAAAATTTATCATAGTATAAGAGCTTTTCTCTTCTTAGAAATATTTCATCATGCTTGAAAACCACTGTTAATTTTGCTACATGTCTACTAGAAGTATGTCTTAATATGCATATTTTAAGAAACATGTGACCAAGTATGAATATACTAATACTTAAAGTAAAATTAATAATAAAACATAAATTTATATTCCAAATTATAAAATGTTATAAAATTATCAATTTTTGAGATATATTGTGTTGAACACTGGATTATGAATCCAAATGGTAGTATGGATTTTGAAATCTTAATATGTACTTAATGTTTTTTATCCAATAAATATGAAACTCCTTTAAGCACATAATTTCTTCCATCTATAGAATTTATTGAAAGGATGTCATAAAATAATCCAAAAGACAGACTTGATTCATCTAATTTACAATGGCCATCTGTCACTTCTCAAACTGAACATCACAGCACATATGAAGCCATTGCTGTTGCCATTACTAATATCAAACTTATGAGCAAAAAGACCAAAGATCAGTTCTCTTCCATTCCCTGATAGTAAGAGTGATGTCTTTTGAAGTGGAGTGAATCATTATCTTTTTTTGAAAACAGATTGCTTTCTCATATAACATATCTTGTTTATAGATTTTCCTCCCTCTACCCTCCCAGTTCCTTCCTGTCTACATCCTCTCCCTTCTTCTCGTTCCTGGTTCTCTTTAAAATAGCTACTCCCTTTCTGTCTCTCCTTAGGGAAAAAGACAGAATTCTAAGAGATAACAAGAAAAATAACAAAATAAAATACAATAAGATGAAGGAAAACCTTTCATACGAAGTTGGACACAGCAGACCAACAAAAGTAAAATTATTTCAAGAGCAGGAAAAAGAGACAGAGACCCATATAATCTCATAGTCAAGAGTCACATAAAAATACTAATGTGATATCTGTCTGTCTGTCTATCTACCTATCTATCTGTCTATGGAGATGTGGAGCATACTTGTTAAGAATTATAATGTTTTCTTGCTGTGTTTTCTACTGATGATATTCCTTGGATGCAACAGAGGATGGATTATAAAAAAGATATTTAGTGTTTCTGTGTGTGTGTGTGTGTGTGTGTGTGTGAGAGAGAGAGAGAGAGAGAGAGAGACAGAGACAGAGACAGAGAATGTGAGTGTGTGTCTGTCTTTCTGTCTGTCTGTCTGTCTGCATGTCTGCCTTCATTTCTGCCTGTTTGTGTATGGGCATGCATATGCTCACCCATCTTGAGTGTATGTATCCAGAGGGTAGAAGAAGGTGTTAGATTCCTTCATTCTGGAGTTATATATCATTATAAGATGCCTAAGATAGGTACTGTGAAAGAAAACTAGGTCCTCAGCAAACCAGTACATATTCTCAATCAATCTGTCAATGTTCTAGACTCTGGACTTTGTGAATATAAAGTATGGAGCTAGGTACTTAAGCATAGGCTGTTCTCTGGTCACAAACCTCCCCTCCAATCACCTGTAATTCTGGCAGAGTAAAAGAAAAGCCCCTAAAACATAGTTGTCCAATCAGTTTTGTGATAGTTCCTGCAAAGCATAGGTCACCATTCTACAAAGCAATTACATGGAACTGTTTCCCATTAGCAGGTAGTACACACAAGTCAGGTAACTGAGGGTCTGCAGTGGAAGAAGTTATGTTTATTCTTACTCCTTGTCATACATCAGGGGAATTTATTTCCTGCCTTTCCATTCTAATCTGAGAAGATTTAAAGGTCTTGATTCCTAAAGGAAGATCTCTTCTTCTAGTCAACAGAAGAGGAATTAAACGTTAAGCTACGGCCTCTATCCAAATATCTGGGCATTTTGCCAAAGGACCAGCAGGAGAGAAAAGAAGACATCATCCTGGCAGGCTATTGACTCTGAGCATCAATTGGAACTACAGCTGCTCTTACACAGCAGGGCAGGGAGAAACATGCTTGGCATGCTGAATATAGTAGCTATACTGTGTTGGTGCCATATCATAAACTTACTCTCTTCTGATCTGAAGCTCTGATACAAATCACAATACGGAAAATGAGCTCTACCAAGATACAGTGTGTGTGTCTGTGTGTGTGTGGTCATTGTACAATATAAGCCTTATCTTTTGGTGAATTGAATGCAGAATTGATGTGAAGGAACAGACAGAGTAGCAATCGGGATTTAGAATCAATCAATTAGAACGAACAGTAGTTTTTGTCAACATAACATACTTTTTGTTTCTTTAGAAAAAAGACAAACTGGAGTGTATGAGAAGACTGTTTTCAACCAAGTATTGAACATTTTTATAGAGTACATCTAGGTTCTTTTGGTATGGGGTAGCTGTACTGACTGTCACTTATGGGCCTGATATGACAATTGAAGAAATGGGATTAACTATCTTTTTTCATATGTCTTCTGGACACATCAGAGATTGCATGTACATACCATTCCCAAAGGATGCACAGCTCCTGGAAAAGTTGCTCATGGTAAAAATTAGACATATTGAGAACTTTTTCTTTTTTCATTGAGAGTAACTAATTTTTAAGAGGTTAAACAAATTTCACCAAATCATGAAGCTAAATTTTAATATTAATTCTATTGATATAACTAAGGTTGAATACTGTACTGGTTTGCTTTGGATTGAGTAATAAATTATGAAAAATTTTAAAGTCATTTTATAAAAAAGACCATGTTTTAAGTATCAGGGATAAGCACATCATACTCCAATATAGTGCTTTAACACACTGAGTACTTTGAATGTAAGGAGATTGGAAAGGTCTCAGGGGTAAATACTTGGATCCTTTCCACCCTTCTTGTGTCCTTTCTTCTAACTTTTCCATTTTGTCCTCTTCTCCCCCACAATGTACCATAATAAATAAAATCACTCTCCTGATTACATCCCTACATTTCTTTTTATCCTAAAACAAACCTAAGTATGAAAATGCAATTATTTCTGAGGATTTCTCTCTTCATTCCAGAATTATATATTTGGAAAAACTTTGATTAAATAAATGTGTTATGTATTTGCTTTTGTTTCTTCTAAACATACTGGTTATGTCACTGTGAAGAAAATATATGGTATGCTTTATCTAATAAATAAATAAATTGTTATTATGAAATAAATGCAAATAATATAAATCAATAAATGCAAATAAAATATTGGAATTTCTTTAGTAAATCTGTACCATTACACAGACATTAGCACTTCTAATAAATTTTAATATCACAATCCAGTGTTCTTATACATAAATGTCCTTAATTGACAAGTACTCACTGAGGCTTTACCAAGCCCATTACAGTTGAAATTTGTTTGAAAGCTACAATGCTTATTATTGACATGGTAGAATAAAGAACACAAATTATTTATAATTTGAGTACCTTTTAATATCCATAAAATATATGTAAAATAGTAAAAGTAGACAGATGGTTAAGTTATTCAAATAAAGTAAAATCAATAATATTGTTAATTGTAGAGTGCAGATATTTCATGGAGATTGATGCCAAATATCCCTCAAGGTTATTATAGAATTCACTAGAGGTATTGCTCATCTAATTTTGATGAATGAAACATTCATCAAAGATTTTATCGAAAAATACATAAAACATTAAAGAGAGCTTGTGGAGCTGGTCTTCATGCAGATTAACCCTTTCTGTGATATTTGAGATACAAACAAGACTGGAACTGAGTTCTCACCGCCTTGGAGGAAGGGAGTCATAGTGTTGACTACAGAAGGTGCACAAGTCTTTGAAGTGTGACTTGCTGACTTGAAAAATGGTCCACTTTCAACTTGTGTATAGTTCGATTCTTATGCAGCACTTGTGTTAGATCTCTGTTCCTGACACTACCAACATCCTACTGGATTATCAAGCTCTTTCCTGCCCTGTTTGCTCTTCCTGAATATCCATTATGGTCTCAAGTACAACTTAGGTTGTATTCTGCTTTGGCCCCCAACATGCTTGGATTTCTGACATGCAGCAATGATTCTGGATTCACTCTGATCTCTTCTTTAAAAGATCTAACTATAAAATTCTGACAGCCACATCCGATGATAAGGAAGTTTTTTTTCTATATTATCATAGCTATTCGGTAAGAGCTTTAATGGAAGTCTACTTGCATTTTCAGACTCTGACACTTCTTATGGAGCAAGTTGCCAATTAGAAAATTTGTAATACAGTTTAGCTTTGCTCTCTCCAGTTTGTGGACTAAACCACATAATTTTGTGAAAATTAAATTTTCTGATATTGTAACTATAAAAGTACAAAATCACATGCAGTATTTTAGTTTAAAAAACAATATTAAATTATATTATATTATATGTGCATAAGGGCATAGACATTAACAAGTTGTTAATTTGATTTTTCTTTCTCAAATCTGGGAACAGGAAATGATAGAATAAATAATAATATAAAACCATTATATGGGTATATGAAGATGTAGAACAGCAGTTAAGGACTCTGGATGCTTTTCCAGAAGTCCCAGGTTAGACTGCCAGCACCCACATTGTAGCTCAAAACCACATGTAATTCCACTTCCTTGGGAATTCAATTCTTTCTTCTTGATCCGCTTGAAACTATCATGTGGTATACAAGACAAACAAAGTTCAAATATTTCTATACATGCAAAATAAAATATAAAAACTGAAAGTATTGTGTATAAAGGTAGTAGAGGGTAATGAATGAAAGAGAGGAGAGAGAAAGGGAATAGAGAGGAAATGTAAGGGTCGAGAAGGGACAGAATTCTGAGTTGAGAAGAAGGCTCAGCAGTGCAGAACACTTGCTGCTCTCCCAGAGGACTAACTTAGGTTCCCAACCCCTACTTTGGGTGACTCACGCGTTCTATACATCCAGACTGATCCATGCCTTCACATGTACCTGTACTCAGATGTATAATCCTTCACACTGACACACACACAAATACAACTAAAAAAAAGAATATTTGAAGAAAATAAAAGTAATGCTTTATTGTTTTAGAAAACTATGAGATAGCATATAATCACTCATTATTCCATAAGGGAGAGTGATGTTTTCACTAGTATATACAGCATGGCTCAGTGATTATAATCTATAAATATCAAAAAGTATGCATTAAACTATGTTAAAATGAAGGCATTGTTGGGAAAATATTTTTAATCAGTTATTTTTGGAGTTTCTATGCTTGTAATAATTTAGAATACAATTATGACTGATGAAACCTGAATCTAAAGCAATCCATTATAAAAGGACCTATCTTTGATAACCTAATAACTTGTCTTCACTTTCAGTCCTACTCTCGCACCTGACATAATTCAGTGTAAGGTATTCTGCAAACATATACAGTTACATTTCTTGTTCACCTTAGTAAATTAAAATAAATATTATTAAGTTATTTTTAACCCTTCTTCAGTCACATATGGGTGAGTTTTTCATTGTTTTTGTTTTTTTTCCTTTTATTGTGTTATAATTATTTTTAATGAAAACACACAGGTTTTTGTCAATCTATATCTTCACATAAGACAATATAGATAATACTGTCATTCTGCATGATATTTAAAATTAATTGCAGACTCTATACAATGTTCACAATTATAGTTTCTCCCAACTTCTAATATAGACTCTACATAGATGTACTCCACTTTTTCACTTATGTAGCTATCCCCAAATCTTTGTCTTTTTTCTTTTTTAAAATTTAATAATCCTTTGATATCAATTCACTTACTTTATTCTGTGCTTTCTAAAATGGTGATTAAATATAGTCTATCGTTTCCTATAATATAAAACTATTTCTTATTAATGTGATATGGAAGGAAAATTGAAAATAAAAAAGGCCAGAAGTATCAGTAAAATTTCAAAACATCTGAATTCATGTATATACATGTGTTAACTTTAGCAATATGTTAAAGACTTCATTCTAAGTTCAAAGGAAGTTCATCAGTTGAATGGGTGTAAATTCTGATTTTTTTGTTGTTGTTGTTGTTGTATTTTGAAGCTTCAATTCTCACCTAACACTATTAGATTTTTATTGTGCATTTTGGGAAGAAATCTCAATGTGGCAAGTTTCCTGAGGGAACTGTTTTACTGCTTATGTAAGAACTGTTAAGATATCATTCCAATTGTTTGACAGCAAATGGGGGCTTCAGTAGTGCTGTGCAAGCTCTAAAACCCTCATCACATAAAATAGTTTCAAGTGGTCATTTGCTTTATGTATACTATTAATTTAATTAACAAACACTCCTCATACTAAGCTTATAGAGGCAAAGGGCAACATGAAATTAAGCTGACATGCACAAATTCAGAATTAAAAAATTTAATACTGCAAAACCATTTTTGCAGTTGTTCCAATATCTAAATGGGGATGCCCAGAGGCCTGACCTCTTCAGTTACTGTCAGAATGACAGAGAGTTAATGAATTATGATTTCCAAGTGACATATCTGTAGTTTGCTTCTCTAATACATGTATTAGAATGCACCATTTTCACACAGTGAAAAGAGACATTCTTAAAATTCTGTAGTTACCAATTAAATGGGAATATAGTAAGAAATAAATAGTAGCAAAATGGTCTTTATCTCTATACGTGTTCTTAATAATGTTTTAAGTGACCCATCATCTTATGCAATCACATAAGCTTTCTTGTTTGTTGGTTCATGTTCATTTCTGGGTGAAATATACACCACCCGCATTTTTCTCCATTGTTCTTCATGACTTGTACACTAAAGCCATTTACTTTTTGCCAAAATCCTTCCTTGACATAAAACTGTACATTTTTTCTTATGTGTCATTTGAATCTGAGCATTAGAATACATTTTTATTTTAATAAGCCTTTACTTCACTACATTCTTGATTGTTGTATTGTTGTAGACTGTTGGATGGCAGCATTGCCCCCATATTTCATCTGAATCAACATGCTAATGTTCCCTTTTGTGACCAGATGCTTCTATGTTCTCTCTCACTCTGTATAGCTTGATATTATGAATTATCTAAACACTAGGAACTGTTCTGGAACAAGTGGATTTTTATATACAAAATTACTAAATTCTGTAAACTGTGTATGGCAAAATTGAGTGAATTACTTCTGAACTTATAATTAGACATATGATAGCTGATTTGAAGTTCTTTTCAAAATAAGAGCTGGTTGGTGATGCTCCATGACTTATCAGTTTAACTAGATCGTGTTACAGATTAAAAAAGATTACACAGTCTTTTGAAACCATAAATTGGCCTATGAAGTAAAAATAACTTTTCCCAATAAAATTATTGTGTTCTTAAGTTTCAGTAATGCTAGTAGTGATGATACTGTGTAGGTAGGTAATAATGTAACAATTTGCAATATAGCCATTTCCAAAATCAATTTATTTGTGTGTGCATGTGTGGGTGTGGGTGTGGTATATTCACGAATGTATGAGAAAACTTGTTTGTGGATGCATATGTGACCATCATGACTTTGATTATTCTCGTTTATCACTCTTAAACTTATTTTTGTTTTTTGTTTTATTCTTCTCCCATACATTACATCCAGACTGCAGTTTCCCCTCTTTCTTCTTTTACTCCCTCCCCCAATGTCTCTCCATCAAGATTCATGCCTCCTTTGTTCCCCTTCACAAAATAGCAGGCCTCCCAGTGTTATCAATATCAACCAAACTCACAGAACAAGTTACAATAAATCCAGGCACATATCAAAGGTGGACAAGTCAATACAGTAGAAGGTAAAAAAAAAAAAAAAAAAAAAAGCTCACCAAGCAGCCAAAAGAGTCATAGTCTATTCCTGTTCTCACTGTTAGGAATACCAAAAGAACTCCAAGTTACAAAGCCATAGCATATATGCAAATGACCTTCCTCAGACCAATACAGTGTCCACAATTGTTGCTTCACTCTTTGTGAGCCCTATGATCCCTGGTTCATGATTCTTTGGGCCATTTTCTCATGCTATCCTCTAGTCCTCTGACTCCAACAATTCTTCCTAACCTTCTGCAGTTTCCCTATCATATTTTTTGGGGTTTTGTTTGTTTGTTTATTTTAGATAGTGTAACGTAGTTAGGGATTTTATTGCTGAAAAACGACACCATGACCATGACAATTCTTATAAAGGAAAATGTTTAATTGGAATGACTCTCTTACAGTTTCAGATGTTTAATCCGTTATCATCATGGTTGGAAGCATGACGGTATGCAGGCAGATATGGTACTGGAATAGTAACTAAGAGTCCTACATCTTAGGGTCAACAAATGTTTACTGTCACATTGGGCAGTATCCTGAACATAGGGAACCTCAAAGCCCACCTTCACAATGGCACACTTTCTCCAACAAGAAACTTCAACCTCCTAATAATGTTGATTCTTATGTGATTATGTGGATAAATTACATTCAAACTAAAATATTTCACTCCCTGGCACCCATATGCTTGTAACAATATCATAATGCAAAATGCATTTAATCCAACTTCAGTGGTCCCCAAAGTCTATCACAGTCTCAGTGTTTTAAAGTCTAAAGTTCAAAGTCTCTTCTTGCAAACTCTTAACTGTAATCCCTTATAAAATAAAAATAAAAAACAGATCACATTATTCCAACATATTATGGTACAGGATACACATTACCACTCCAAAACAGAGGGAAGGGAGCATAGGGAGGAAATACTGTACTAAAGCAAGAACAAAAACCAGCTGGGCAAACTCCAAACTCTGTATTCTCATGTCTGATGTCAAAGGGTTCTTCAGATCGCCAACTCTTTTCAGCTTTGTTGACTGCAGCATATTTCTTTTTCCTGCACTGGTTCCACTTCCTGTTAGAAGTTCTCCTCAGCAGGTATCTCGTGGCTCTAGAAACTCTAAAATCTTGCGGTCTCCAAGGCAATCCAGTCTTCAATTTCACAGTTTTACTCAATGGCCTTTCTAGAGGTCCATTCAGGGACACCCTGACATATGCCTGGCCTCAATGGCTTTAATTAGGCTCAGAGGCACTTCCACAATCCATTTCTTCTATCCTTAACTCTAAAGCCAGAACCACATGACTGAAGCTGTCAAGGCTGCTTGCCAGAGATGGAACATGTCCCCTCATGCAATTGCACCTTTACCAACTTTCTGTTTTCCTTCATTGCCTCAGTTTGGCTGTCTTGAAAGTAGACCTCTAGATAAGGCTGTCTTCTAACTGAGATCTGCCAGGCTCTGCTTTCTAAGTGCTAGGATTGGAGGTATGCACCACACCTGGATTTAAATTATCCCTTTAATTCCTTTTTGCAAGTTGGAAACTTAGCTGGGTAAGGATATAGGGATTCTACCCTGAGGTCACTACCAGTTTCATCCATTTCTTAATTTGTTTATCTACTTAAACACAAAATTAAGATTCATTCTTATTTCTGGTGCTCTTTTTCATCTCAAAATTTAATTTTGTGACTTACACTGTTCAGCTTGCTCCTTTTCATTGTAAATCTTCATGAGAGTTACCACTAACAGCCACACAACAGAGTTTATTAGGCTATTTTCAGATTTCTTTTGCCAATGAAACTAGTCCCAAACCTCTCACTTTAGCCTCAAGCAGATGCACAAAATTGGCAAAAGGCAATCACTTTCTTCATCAAAATAAAACAAGAACAATATTAGGCCACATATCAATATTTATCTCTTCTGTAAAGTTTTGAGACAGCTCCTTATAGTTCATCAGATCAAACTCAGAACCACTGTCTTCCATATTCCTATGAGTGTAGCCCATTAAGCAATGCTTGAAGTTCTATTTTCAGAACACAAATTGCCAAAGTTCATATTTATCAGCTAAAAACACTGTCAAACCTATCAAAACAAAGCCCAGTCCCTGGTGTGAACTTCTGTCTTAGCATTTTTATTGCTGTGAAGATACACCATGATGATGACAACTCTTACAAAGGAAAACATTGCTGTGGAATAATCCTCTTTTCCACTGTAAAGATTTGTCACTTAAATTGTTTTAATAAAATGCTGAATGGCCAGCAGCTAGGAAGGAAGTATAGGCAAGAAGACCAAACTAAGGATGATGGGAAGGAGAAGGGTGAAGTCAGGAGTCACCAGCCAAATGTAGAGGGAGCAGGAGATGAAAGTGTCATGCTAGTAAAGGTACCACCATATAGCTGAGTATAAAATAGAAATATGGGTTAATTTAAGTGTCAGAGTTAGCTAGAAAAAAGCCTGAGCTATATCCTGAACATTTATAAATAATATTAAGCCTCCATATTAGTTATTTGTGATCGGCCAGTCAGGACAGAAAATGTCTGCTTAAAAACATGTAATTAGGGTGACTCTCTCACAGTATCAGATGTTCATTATCATCATAGCAGAAAGAATACCAGTGTGCAGACAGATGTCTTGCTGGAAGAGTAGCTGAGAGTCCTATGTCTTGCAGGCAACAGGAAGTTAACTGTCACATTGGATATTATCCAGAGGGTAAGAAACCTAAAAGCTTGTCCCTATAGTGACACACTTCCTCCAAAAAGGCCATTCTCACTCAACAAAGCCACATCTCCTAATAGTGCCACTTCCTATGAGATTATGGGTATCAATTGCATTCAAACTACCACATAGTGTCTCTCATTTAATACAAGTTTAATAAAAATCTTGCACATTTGATAGATTATTTAGCCAGCAAGAATGAGTGTCAATTCCTTCCACTCCCATACAGAGTCTATAAGCCAAAGGGAAGAAGGACATCAAAGAAGCACGGTCTAATAAACACAGCATGACAGAAGACTGTATGAACTGCACAGGGCCTGCAGTGGTCTGCACTGGATGCGGGCCTAGAACCGAGAGGACAAGAAGACACAAGCCCCATCCCTACCCCAGAAGTTATCTCCAACTGATACCCACTCGCAAATGAAAAATTATTGTTCTCCAAGAGAGTCTCACTGGGAAAACAAACATCCCTAAAGGGTAAGTTGCAAGCCCAGTAGTAGATGGCAAACACCATACAAAATCAGTTGCATCTTTGGAGATTCTTGGTCTCATAATATTGTGTCAGGAAAATTTCTTTTAACCTTATAGATCCTTGCATATATCCTATGCATAGATCCATTTGCATATATCCTATGGCTTCTTTTGTGTTTTTATGAGGTCTGTGTGGGTGTTTATGTGTGTGTCTCCGCATATATTTGTGTTTCTTGTGATTTTATTTGGGAATTTTTCTTCTGATTGTTTGTTTTATCCTATTCTTATTGGGTTTGTTTTATATTATTTTACTTTATTTTATTTATTATTTTTTCTTAGGTTCCTGTCTGTTTTCTAATGGGAGACTGAAATGATGCAAATCTGCATAGGAGGGGAAAGGGGAACTGGGAGGAGTTGCCAGTGAGGAAATAATATCAAAATATAGTATATAATGAAATATATGTGCAGTAAAATAAAAATGAATTTTATTAGAAATAATTTAATCATTTATGGGTGTTGCTGTGGCTTACCGGCATGAGTCTAAGCAGTGTCTGTCTTGGCCAGGAGAATCACACTTCCCTTCCATCATGTCTATTTTGCCTACCTGATTTTTGCCCTATCAAAAGGCCAAGGCAGTTTTCTATATTTAACCAATAAAAGCAATACGAATAAAGAAGCACCTCCTATACCATATGGGATTAGATAATAAATAGCTGAGGAATGCCATGGACACAGTTGAAGAAGAGAATAGAGTACACCAACAATTAATAGAACTCAATGTGAAAAGAGTTCTCAATGGAATTGTGAACTGCATCTAGCTATAGATTGCATCCTGCCCCATTCTGTATCACCAGTCTGTACTAAAATGCCCACAAAAGGAACAGAAGATCTGCAGGACAGAGAA
>PVIU01033242.1:0-12601 GCA_004026605.1 Ondatra zibethicus
ATCCAAGACCTTCTGGCTTTCATGGTTTCCATAGAGAAGTCAGGTGTAATTCTGATAGGTTTACCTTTATATGTTACTTGGCCTTTTTCCTTTGCAGCTCTTAGTATTCTTTCTTTATTCTGTATGTTTTGTGTTTTGATTATTATATGGCGAGGGGATGTCCTTTTTTGATCCAATCTATTTGGTGTTCTGTGTGCTTTTTGTACCTTCATAGGCATATCCATCTTTAGGTTGGGAAATTTTTCTTCTATAATTTTGTTGAATATATTTTCTGGGCCTTTGAGCTGTGCTTCTTCTCCTTCTTCTATCCCTATTATTCTTAGATTCTGTCCTTTTATGGTGTTCCAGATTTCCTGGATGTTTTGTGTTAAGAATTTGTTGGATTTGTTGTTTTCTTTGATCAATGAGTTTATTTTCTCTATCATATCTTCAGTGTCTGAGATTCTTTCTTCTATCTCTTGTATTCTGTTGGTTATACTGTCTCTGCCATTCCTGATCGTTTACCCAGATTTTCCATCTCTAGCCTTCCCTCGGTTTGTGTTTTCTTCATTGCCTCCATTTCAGTTTTTATGTCTTGAACTGTTTCCATTACCTGTTTGCTTTCTTTTTCTTGGTTTTCTAGGGTATCTTTGAGGAATTTATTCATTTCTTCTAACTTTTTGTTAGTTTTCTCATCCCTTTCTTCAAAGGCGTTTTTCACCTCTTCTTTAAAGGTCTCTATCACTTTCATAAAGTTACATTTAAAGTCGATTTCTTCTACTTCTTCTGGGTTAGGTTGCTCAGGTTTTCCTGTTGAGTACTCGTTGGTTTTTGGTGTTATCATGTTGCTTTTCAAATTGTTGGAAGAATTCTTGGATTGACGCCTACCCATCTCTTCCTCTGATTTCAGTCAGGGGAGTCTCAGTGTGTTGGGCCCTCCCAGTTCAGGTTGTACACACTCACCCCTATGGTTAGCTGATCTCAGTGCAGGAAGAGGAAGTCCCTTCTGGACTTCCGATCCTTCTGTACCTCCAATCTCGGCACAAGGAGAGAGATTCTTGGGGTTCCAATGTCCCACAGAGGAAAGGGCAATCTTTAAGGGTGGGGTGCAGGGTCCTGTTGATCAATGAGGCCTGCAGGGACCTTACCACCAGGCTTGCACAACCTTACCAGTGTGAGCCGCCTCCGATCTCAGCACAGAAAGAGAGAGTGCTGGGGTACCAAAGCCCCACCGAGGAAAGGGCGATCTTGTAGGGGGGTACGGGGTGCAGTGTCCTGTGAAATAAAGAGGCCCGGCCTGCAGGGATCTTACCACCAGGTGGGCACAGCCCTACCAGTGTGCGCCTCCGATCTCAGCGCAGGAAGATAGAGTGCTGGGGTACCAAAGCCCCACCGAGGAAAGGGCGATCTTGGGGGGGGTGCAGTGTCCTGTGAAACAAAGAGGCCCAGCCCGTGGGGATCTTACCACCAGGCAGGCACAGCCCTACCAGTGTGCGCCTCCGATCTCAGCACAGGAAGAGAGAGGATCAGGCTTTCTTTCCTGTGGAGGCAGGAATCAGTTTAGATAAGGCTTTGGTTCTCATACAGATATACTTCTGATGCTCTGCTTACTGAAAAGATGTGTAAATGTTCTGAGTTTTCCATTTTGAAAGACATTTTCAAAGTGGATAAAGCAACAATTTTTCCCTATCTGTATTCTGCTTATAGGAAATTGGCTTTAAATTTAAGTTGTAGGTATGCTATAATGGGAAATAGTGGGAACAATGAGGAAGAGATGGGGAAAAGGGGAAAATAAAAGAAAGTAGGGAGAAAGGAGATGAATAGGAATACAATATACTGACATATATGTATAAAAATTCTATAATAAAACCAATTGTTTTATGTGCTAACTTAAAAATTAATAAAAACAAAAAAAGTAAATAAGAGAGCATGATAAATAAATCTCTAATTTTACATTGACACTAAATAAGTTATATTTTATGTAAAAAAATTCTATAGACAAAGGGAATGATTAAATAATTTTATGAAGACTACTTCTCCAGGAATATGAGACTATTGTCAACATGTGTTCAATATCTCTTCAATAGACAACAGAGGTTCAAAATATGTGATATAAAATATTCATGAGTAATAGAAAGTTGAAATAGAAAATTCCACAATTATGAATGGGAACCTCAACACATCTTCCAGTATGTAATAGAACAGATATGATGTGGGATGTACTTCTGTATATGTGTGTGTTTATTGGTTGATGAATAGGATGAATGAAGCTGTTTTGGCCAATGACTTAACACAGTAAAGGTAAGTGAGGAAATCCAAACAAAGATAGATAGATAGAGAGATTAGGTGGAGTCAAGGAGACACCATATAGTTGCTGAAGGAGAAAGATGACAGAATACTTCTGATAAGTCACAGCCTCATGATGATATATAGATTAATAGAAAAGAGTTAATATAGGATGTAAGCGCTAGATAGGAATACATCTAAGCCATTGGCCAAACAGTGTTGTAATTAATATAGTTTCTGCATGATTATTCGGGTCTGGGCAACTGAGAAATAAAAGCGTAGTCTCTGTCCACACAGATATTTGGAAATTATGATGAAGAATTCAAAAAAAATACAACAACTAAACAAAGAAGAAAAGCATAATATGATATTAGTTTAATTATGAAGTAATTTGAAATTGTAGTTTAAATTTTTTGGATATAAAATACTGTAACACTAATTATTTCACTATTCCGTTTTGTGAAATACTTGAAGAAAGCATGCCAATTTTATACAGTGTCTTCCATAAGAAGGAGAAATATTTTAAGTTTTTTCAAATCTAGCATGACTTTGATTGCATATGAGAAAAAAGTACACTAATAGAAACTATAGAATAATATATAACATGAAAATAGGCACAGTCAACAAACACTATCAAATTTAATCCATAAGCAAAACAGTGAAGCAAAAATGAAGATTATTGTTGGAAGATATTACTGACACAATATTAAAAAATAAATTTATGCAGTCTATGCCATTGTAAGAGCAGAATACCATGATAATTTCAATGACAGTAAAATTTTTTTGAGAAATTCATAGCCATTCATGATTACAAATACAAGGTATTTTCCTCAACTTTCTAAAACAGACTTGTCAAAAATGTAAAAAGGCAAATCATGAATACGTGTCATCAGAGAGGACACCTGAATAGGAAATAAAGACATGATAATATGATAATATGATCAATGTCATTAATCATTATAAAATGACTATTGTAACAATGATAATTTTATATATCTAAATACACTGTGTTACACATATTAAAATCAAAATGAAAAACATATTGGGAATGTACAATATGTACAGTTGCTTAAAAAAACATCTGGCCATTACTAATAAAACAAAATATGTAGTTTCTGTGTGGCTAAACAGTGATATTACTGGGAATTGACTTTGTTTTTTGGTGTTTGAATATAGGTTCTCCCTATGTAACCAATACTGGTGTCACACTCACAGTCATCTTGTGTTAGTCTTATTTCCCTCTCTTCTTTTTTTGATTATTTATTTATTCATTCATTCATTCATTTTTATTATTTACTTATCATTAATTCACAGAGAATTATTTCACTATACCAATTTTCAAACAAAATTTGTTTTCCTTTTTCTCCCATTCTTCCCTATTCCTCCTCCTCCTCACATTTAGTAGCCTCCTTTCTGCCTTTGAGTTCTCTGTGGTCTTCTTCTGCTCCCCTACTCAGCACATCATATTCATCTCCTGTGGTCTTCTATCTAGTCTTATAGTCTGTATCCACTCTCACAACTCCTTATTTATATACACACAAGCATTTAAAGTTAGGCTATGCCTATGAGGGAGAACATTTATCTTACTGAGCCTGGGTCACCCCAAATACTTTCCAGTTCCACCCATTTCCCTGAAATTTTCATGATTTAATGTTTATTAACAGTTGGGTAAAATTCTATTGTGTATTGGGCCACATTTTCATTATCTATTCATCTGATGGCAACCATCTGAGGATGGGCTGGTTCCATTCTCTTTCTACTGTGAATAATGCAGCAATTAACATGGATGTGCAAGTACCTCTGTTGTAAGACATAGAGTCCTTTGCATATATGCCCAGGAGTAGTATAGCTGGGTCATGTAATACTTTTAATTTTTTGAGGAAATGCCACAATGGTTTCCATAGTGCTTGCCTCTGCTTCTTGAATGCTGGGATTACAGATATTTGTTACCTAGGCATTTACTCTAGAAGAAGGAAGACTTATGCACTCTGAAATATATGTATAAAATAAATATATGTTTTATGAATGTTCAATACATCTTTATTCATAATGGCTTAAAAATGAAAATAACCTAGATATCTTTCAACAGATGACTCAGTAAACAACTTATGATAATTCACAAATGCAACATTATTCAGCAATAATAAAGATGAAACAACAATTAAGTGAAATTCACTGAGTGAAAAACAAGTTCAATTTCAAAATGTCTATAATTCCTTTATATAACATTGCCTAGATAAGAGAAACTTACACAGATAGAGCACAAACACTTATTTTCAGGGATCGAGGAGGTTTTTAATAATTTGGTTATAAGAGATAGCTTGAGAGGTTGGAATACTTCTGTGTACTAATTCTGATGATGTCTGTGTGAACTGAAACATGATAAAATTGCATAGAACTACAAAACAAAAAGAAAAAGACCAGCTATGAGTATAAGTAAAAGGTAGTGAGATCTAAAGCAGGCTTATCGTTTAAATAATAATATCATGCCCATGTCCATAATCAAGATTTGATAAACTTGTGGCTACATAAAATGTTGTCACTGAGGAAATATGGGTAAATGATACTTCTATTTTTAAATATTTCAATTGTGTCATTTTAAGTTATCTAAACAGACATAGTTTAAATCTGTAGCAATGAGGGACTCAGGCTGCGTTCCCGGCGCCGGGCCCCTTGTTCTGTCCCACCCGGCTCCTGGTGCGTACCCGAAATAATTACATGGAAACTGTATTCATTGAAATACTGCCTGGCCCATTAGCTCTAGCCTCTCACACATTTGTTTAACCCATTTCTAATAATCTGTGTGTCACCACGAGTCGTGGCTTACTGGCATGAGTCTAACCAGTGTCCATCTTGTGCTGGAGAAGCATGGCATCTGCGTCTGCAACACTGCCTTCTCTCTCCCAGTATTCCATTCTATCTACTCTGCCCACCTAAGGGCTCCCCTATCAAAAGGCCATGGCAGTTTTCTTTATTTAAACAATGAGGGCAATACACAAATAGAAGACCCCCCCTACACCATTTCCCCATTTTCTGTTTAAACAAAAAAGAAAGGCTTTAACTTTAACATAGTAAAATTACATAACAAAACTTATCAAGCAAGAATTATAGTTACAACCTATTTTATCTTTTATCATGACGATGGAAAACCATCACTATAACTATCCATTCTTTAACTCCATCAAAGACTCCAGAAGGATAAGCTATTACCTAAGTAAACAAGAAATAAGGAACTTCCAAACTCTAGAAATGACATAGACATCTCGCTGCCTGGACAGTCACCCAAAGTTTCTCTGTATCGTTGGGGCACCCATCTTTAGCTTACAGGCCCATAGTATCCAGTAGACATTTCCATGATGCAGGAAAATTTAAAGACAGTTTAGTGACTTTCTTTTGTGTCCTGCAGAATGTCTCGTAGACTCTTTCATGAAGCAGGAACCCTGAAGGCTCATCTCACCTTTAGACAAGTTTAGCAGTCCTCTTTTTGTGGGTTCTTTGTGTCCAGTTTATGCAACAGTCCAGGCAAGAGCACTTTCTTGCCCAAATGGCAAACCAACTCCATAAAGAGCCTCTTTGATGCCCATCTTCCTCTTGAAGTAGCTGATGCTTCCAGGAGCAGATGTGTCTCATTGTCATGAAAAGCCCTAAGTTATTAAAATATTTAAATGTCATATTCTGTCACCTTTGAAAGATATGAAGAATGTCTATCTAACTGAAATATACCTCTATATATCTAGAAAATCTAACTAACATGACTACAACCTTGACTATATCAATGATTATCCATTAACAACATACATTTCTTAATTATACATTACATTTTTAAATGAACTACACAATCACAATACCTTAATCAATATCAGAAATACATATATATAACAAAATTGACCTTAAATTTATATCAATAAAGGAAAATTTATGCCAATGTAAATTATCCATATCTATATCATCTCCCCTTTTAAATTTAAAGAACATTTAGAAACAATATTTGGGAATATGGGCATAGTTACTTCTCTCCAAACTTCTTCCTGCTGTATGGGGGCACTGTCAATCAGGTCTTTCATGGTGTATCCTGTTTATCTCAGTCACCAGTTGAGTGAAGTAATTTTCTGAAGGTGTTCACAGTGACCTTTCAGGAGGGCATGGTCTATCAAACCACATTGGTCTAGAAGGTATCCACAGGGTCTCATCCTCTGTGAAAACAAAAGAAAACCTCTCTTCCAGAGCATAGACCCTTATTTTATAGAACCTTAGACCCAAATTTTGAAGCAATAATAACTTTATAATATCCATGCTGTTTTAGCTTAGCAGCCCAGACAATGAAACGTCTCTCTGTACTTAGCTCCTTCACAGTCAAAAAATTCAAAGAAAACACAATAAAATACATAATCCAGACATTCTGTGAATTTTTCATTTTTACGTGGCTTATTTTTATTTCTTTTAATCTATAACTATCTGTAGTTTGTCTCTTTAAAGACTTTACCCTTTTATTTTAAGCATTTAACATTGACTCTCTATACTCTTTTTCTTTTCTCTCCCAAGCCTACGAACAGCCATCCAACACTGTGACCCATTTAGAGGTCTTTTATGTCTGAATCTGTCCTGTTGTGAATCTGTAATTCTTTACTATCCAGGAGCATTTCTTAAAATGTCAAGCACATCTTAAAAACTTAAGTTGCACCATGTAGGAGAAATAAGGTACTGACTCTTTTCTGCCCCGTCTAAACCTTTTAACTGCGCTTTTGTTATGATAAGTACGATCCTGCCTGAGATTAGCACAGTTCAGCATGGCAGAGCCAGAGCCGCTCCTGCCTCAGAGCCATTTGGTGCCACTGAGCTGAGCACAGTTCCAAGCACACAGCAGTCCACATTGCCATCAAGCAAGCCAGAGCACTTTACTCAGAAATCCCATGCAAATAATCTGTCTCCAGCAGGAGCCAGAGATGGTGCTGGCAGCATAGCCCAGAAAGCTGGCATTTTAAAACTGTCGCAGCTTTTTTACAGTTGCAGCTGCTGGGTGAGGCCTTGGAACCCCAGGACTCTCTCTTCCTTTGCTGAGATCGGAGGTCCAGATGGATCGGGAGTCCAGATGGGACTTCCTCTTCCTGCACTGAGATCAGCTATCCAGAGGGGTGAGGGTATACAAGCCATCCTGGGAGGTCCCCACCCATTGAGACTCCCCTGACTGCAATCAAAGGAAGAAATGGGCAGGCACCAAACCAAGAATTCCTCCAACAACCTGAAAAGCAACATGATAACACCAAAAACCGACGAGTACTTAACAGGAAAACCTGAGCAACCTAATCCAGAAGAAGTAGGAGAAATCAACTTTAAACGTAACTTTATGAAAGTAATAGAGACCTTTAAAGAAGAGGTGAAAAACTCCTTTGAAGAAAGGGATGAGAAAACTAACAAAAAGTTAGAAGAAATGAATAAATTCCTCAAAGATACCCTAGAGAACAAAGAAAAAACAATCAAACAGGTAATGGAAACAGTTGAAGACTGAAAAACTGAAATGGAGGAAATGAAGAAAACACAAGCTGAGGGAAGGCTGGAGATGGAAAATCTGGGTAAACAAACAGGAACTGCAGAGACAAGTATAACCAACACACTATAAGAGATAGAAGAAAGAATCTCAGACAGTGAAGATACTATAGAGACAATAAACTCATTGATCAAAGAAAACAAAAAATTCAACAAATACTTAACACAAAACACCCAGGAAATTTGGGACACCATAAAAAGACCAAACCTAAGAATAATAGGGGTAGAAGAAGGAGAAGAAGCACAGCTCAAAGGCCCAGAAAATATATTCAACAAAATTATAGAAGAAAAATTTCCCAACCTAAAGATGGATATGCCTATGAAGGTACAAGAAGCATACAGAACACCAAATAGACTGGATCAAAAAAAGACATCCCATCGCCATATAATAATCAAAACACAAAACATACAGAATAAAGAAAGAATACTAAGAGCTGCAAAGGAAAAAGGCCAAGTAACATATAAAGGTAAACCTATCAGAATTACACCTGACTTCACTATGGAAACCATGAAAGCCAAGAGGTCTTGGGTAGATGTGCTGCAGACACTAAGAGACCATGGATGCAAGCCCAGACTACTATACCCAGCAAAGCTTTCATTCACCATTGATGGAGAAAACAAGGTATTTCAGGATAAAAACAAATTTAAGTAATACATAGGCACAAACCCAGCCTTACAGAAAGTACTAGAAGGAAAACCACAACTAAAGGAAACAAACAACACCCATAATAACACAGACATCTAACAGCCCTCCACTGGCACAACTCAAAGAAGGGAAATACACAAACTCTACAACCCTAAAAAAATAACCGCAGTTAATAACCTCTGGTCATTAATGTCACTTAATATCAATGAACTCAATTCACCTATAAAAAGGCACAGGTTAAGAGAATGGATACAAAAACAGGAGCCAACAGTCTGTTGCTTACAAAAAACACATCTCAACCACAAAGAAAGACATTATCTCAGAGTAAAGGGTTGGGAAAAGGTTTCTCAATCAAACGGCCCTAAGAAACAAGCAGGTGTGGCTATACTAATATCGAACAAAATCGACTTCAAACTAAAATCATTCAGAAGACATGGAGATGGACATTTTATACTCTTAAATGGAATAATCCATCAGGATGAAGTCTCAATCCTGAATATATATGCCCCTAATATAAAAGCATTCACATATGTAAAGGAAACATTACTAGAACTCAAAGCACACATCAAACACCACACTCTAATAGTAGGAGATTTCAACACTCCTCTCTCACCAATGGACAGGTCAACCAGACAGAAACTTAACAGAGAAATACGAGAACTAACAGATGTAATAAATCAAATGGACTTAATAGACATCTATAGAACATTCCACCCAAACAGGATAGAATATACCTTCTTCTCAGCATCTCATGGAACCTTCTCGAAAATTGATCACATATTCGGTAACAAAGCAAACATCCACAGATAGAAACAAATTGGAGTAACCACCTGTGTCTTATCAGATTTTCATGGAGTAAAGTTAGAATTTAAAAAAAAATTACACCCCCAGAAAGCCAACAAACTCATGGAAACTGAACAGTCAACTACTGAACCACTCCTGGGTCAAGGAATAAATAAGAAAGAAATTAAAGTCTTCCTTGAATTCAATGAAAATAAAGACACAACATACCCCAAACTATGGGACACTATGAAAGCAGTGCTAAGAGGAAAGTTCATAGCACTGAGAGCCCACATAAAAAAAAAAAAAAAAAACGGAGAAAGCACACATTAGTGACTTAACAGCACACCTGAAAGCTCTCGAAAAAAAAAGAAGCAGACTCACCCAGGAGAAGTAGACGACTGGAAATAATCAAACTGAGGGCTGAAATCAACAAAATAGAGACACAGAAAACAATCCAAAGAATCAATGAAACGAAGAGCTGGTTCCTTGAGAAAATCAACAAAATCGACAAACCCTTACCCAAACTAATCAAAAGGCAGAGAGAGAATACTCAAATTAACAAGATCAGAAATGAAAACAGGGACATAACAACAGACACTGAGGAAATTCAAAGAATCATTAGGTCTTACTACGAAAGCCTATATGCCACAAAATTGGAAAATGTAAAAGAAATGGACAGTTTTTTAGCTAAATACCACATACCAAAATTAAATCAAGACCAGGTGAACAGTTTCAATAGACCCATAAATCGCGAGGAAATAGAAGCTGTCATCAAAAACCTCCCAACCAAAAAAAGCCCAGGACCAGATGGTTTTAATGCAGAATTCTACCAAAACTTCCAAGAAGAGCTAATACCTATACTCCTTAACGTGTTTCACATAATAGAAACTGAAGGGTCATTACCAAACTCATTTTATGAAGCTACAATTACCCTGATACCAAAACCACACAGGGACGCAACCAAGAAAGAGAATTATAGACCAATCTCACTTATGAACATTGATGCAAAAATTCTCAATAAAGTACTGGCAAACAGAATGCAAGAATACATTAAAAAGATCATCCATTATGATCAAGTAGGCTTCATCCCAGAGATGCAGGGCTGGTTCAACATACGAAAATATATCAATGTAATCCATCATATAAATAAACTGAAAGAAAAAAACCATATGATAATTTCATTAGATGCTGAAAAGCATTTGACAAAACTCAACACCCCTTTATGATAAAGGTCTTGGAGAGATTAGGGATACAAGGATCATATCTAAATATAATAAAAGCAATATACAGCAAGCCGACAGCTAACATCAAATTAAATGGAGAAAAAATAAAAGCCATTCCACTAAAATCAGGAACAAGACAGGGCTGTCCACTCGTCCCATATCTCTTTAATATAGTGCTTGAACTTCTAGCAATAGCTATAAGACAGAATAAGGAGATCTAGGGGATTCAAATTGGAAAGGAAGAAGTCAAACTTTCGTTATTTGCAGATGATATGATAGTGTACATAAATGACCCCAAAAACTCTACCAAAGAACTTCTACAGCTGATAAATACCTTCAGTGATGAGGGAGGATACAAGATCAACTCAAAAAAATCAGTAGCCCTCCTATACACAAAGGATAAAGAAACAGAGAGGGAAATCAGAGAAACATCACCTTTCATGATAGCCACAAATAGCATAAAGTATCTTGGGGTAACACTAACCAAGGATGTAAAAGATCTATTTGACAAGAACTTTAAGACCTTGAAGAAAGAAATTGAAGAGGATACCAGAAAATGGAAGGATCTCCCATGCTCCTGGATTGGTAGGATCAATATAGTTAAAATGGCAATTCTACCAAAGGCAATCTATAGATTCAATGCAATCCCCATCAAAATCCCAACAAAATTCTTTACAGACCTTGAGAGAACAATAACTAAGTTTATATGGAAAAACAAAAGGCCCAGGATAGCCAAAGCAATCCTATAAAATAAAGGAACTTCCAGAGGCATTACCATCCCTTCAAACTCTATTACAGAGATAGAGTAATGAAAACAGCTTGGTATTGACATAAAAACAGAGCTGTTGACCAATGGAATCGAATCGAAGACCCGGATATTAATCCACAAACCTATGAACACCTCATATTTCACAAAGAAGCTAAAAGTATACAATGGAAGAATGAAAGCATCTTTAACAAATGCTGCTGGCATAACTGGATGTCAACCTGTAGGAGAATGAAAATAGATCCTTATCTATCTCCATGCAAAAAAACTCAAATCCAAATGGATTAAAGACCTCAATACAAATCTGACCACACTTAACCTGATAGAAGAGAAAGTGGGACGTAGCCTGCAATACATGGGCACAGGAGACCACTTCCTATGTAAAACCCCAGTGGCACAGACAATAAGAGCAACAATGAATAAATGGGACCTCCTGAAACT
This sequence comes from Ondatra zibethicus, assembly GCA_004026605.1. NCBI lineage: Eukaryota > Metazoa > Chordata > Mammalia > Rodentia > Cricetidae > Ondatra > Ondatra zibethicus. Next base: position 11,669 of record PVIU01033242.1, read on the forward strand.
GAGAAGCTTCTGTAAAGCAAAGGACACAGTCATTAAGACAAAAAGGCATCTTACTGAATGGGATAAGATCTTCACTAACCCCACATCGGACAAAGGTTTGATCTCCAAAATATACAAAGAACTCAAGAAACTAGACATTAAAATGCTACATTACCCAATTAAAAAATGCGGGAATGATCTGAACTGAGAATTCTCAACAGAAGAAGTTCAAAAGGCCAAAAGATATTTAAGGTCATGTTCAACTTCCTTAGCGATCAGAGAAATGCAAATCAAAACAACTTTGAGATACCATCTTACACATGTCAGAATGGCTAAAATCAAAAACACCAATGCTAGCCTATGCTGGAGAGGATGCGGAGTAAGGGGAACAGTCATCCATTGCTGGTGGGAATGCAAACTTGTGCAACCACTTTGGAAATCAGTGTGGCGGTTTCTCAGGAAATTGGGAATTAACCTACCTCAGGATCCAGCAATACCACTCTTGGGAATATACCCAAGAGTTGCTCAATCATACTACAAAAGCATTTATGCAACTATGTTCATAGCAGCATTATTTGTAATAGCCAGAACCTGGAAACAACTGAGGTGCCCCTCAATGGAAGAATGGATCAAGAAAGTATGGAATATATACACATTAGAGTACTACTCAGCAGTAAAAAACAATGACATCTTGAATTTTGCATGCAAGTGGATGGAAATAGAAAACTCTATCCTGAGTGAGGTAACCCAAACCCAAAAAGACGATTATGGTATGTACTCAGTCATTAATGGACCCTAGCCATAAAACAAAGGACACTAAGCTTATAGCTCACAAGCCCAGAGAAGCCCAATAGCAAGGTGAACCCAAAGAAAAACATATATAGATCCTCTTGGAAATTGGACACTAACAAGATTGCCAGGCAAAAGGTGGGAATACGGGGGCAGGGATGGAGG
>PVIU01033243.1:0-12587 GCA_004026605.1 Ondatra zibethicus
TGTTGGCTTGCTGTATATTGCCTTAATTATGTTTAGGTATGTTCCTTGTATCCCTGCTCTCTCCAAGACCTTTATCATGAAGGGATGTTGTATTTTGTCAAATGCTTTTTCGGCATCTAATGAGATGATCATGTGGTTTTTATTTTTCAGCTTGTTTATATGGTGGATTACGTTGACAGATTTTCATATGTTGAACCATTCCTGCATCTGTGGGATGAAGCTGACTTGATCATGGTGGATGATGGTTCTGATGTGTTCTTGGATTCAATTTGCTAGTATTTTATTTAGTATTTTTGCATCAATGTTCATGAGTGATATTGGTCTGTAATCTCTTAATATTGTATTTCTATGGTTTGGGTATCAGGGTAATTGTAGCCTCATAAAAAGAGTTTGGCAATGTTCCCTCTGTTTCTATTGTGTGGAATAATTTGAGGAGTATTGGTATTAGTTCCTCTTTGAAAGTCTTGTAGAATTCTGAGCTGAAACCATCTGGTCCTGGGCTTTTTTTGGTTGGGAGACTTTTGATGGCTGTTTCTATTTCTTCAGCAGTTATAGGTCTGTTTAATTTGCTTATCTGGTCTTGATTTAATTTTGGTTAGTGATATTTATCCAGGAAGTTGTCCATTTCCTTTAAGTTTTCCAATTTTGTGGAGTACAGGTTTTCAAAATATGACTTGATGATCCTCTGTATTTCTTCCATGTCTGCTGTTATGTCCCCCTTTTCATTTCTGATTGTGTTAATTTGGATATTCTCTCTCTGCCTTCTGGTTAGTTTGGATAAAGGTTTGTCTATTTTGTTGATTTTTTTCAAAGAACCAGCTCTTTGTCTCATTGATTCTTTGTATTGTTTTCTTTGTTTCTATTTTGTTGATTTCAGCTGTCAATTTGATTCTTTCCTGCTGTCTAGTTCTTTTAGGTGAGTTTGCTTCTTTTTGTCCTAAATTTTTCAAATATTCTGTTAATTCACTAGTGTGGGATTTTCCAGCGTCTTTATGTAGGCATTTAGTGCTATGAACTTGCCTCTTAACACTGCTTTCATTGTGTCCCATAAATTTGGGTATGTTGTGTGGTCATTTTCATTGAATTTTAGGAAGTCTTTAATTTCCCCCTTTATCTCTTCCTTGACCCATTGATGATTCAGATGAGCACTGTTTAATTTCCATGTGTTTGTGGGTTTTCTGGAATTGGTATTGCTGTTGACTTCTAATTTTAAAGCATGGTGATCTGATAAGGTACGTTGGGTTATTCCAATTTTTTTTGTATTGTTGAGGTTTGTTTTATTACGGAGTATGTGGTCAGTTTTTGAGAAGGTTCCATGAGGTGCTGAGAAGAAGGTATATTCTTTTCTGTTTGGATGGAATAGTCTATAGATGTCTGTTAAGTCCATTTGAGTCATAACATCTGTTAGTTCTCTTATTTTTCTGTTCATTTTTTGTCTGATTGACCTGTCCAGTGGTGAGAGGGGAGTGTTGAAGTCTCCCACTATTAATGTGTGGGGTTTAATATATGATTTAAGCTTTAGAAATGTTTATTTTACATATGAGGGTACCCTTGTATTTGGGCATAGATGTTCAGTATTGAAATTTCCTCTTGATGGATTTTTCCTGTTACTAATGTGAAATGTCCTTCTTTTTCTCTTTTGACTGATTTTAGCTTGAAGTCTATTTTGTTAGATAGGATAGCTATACCCGCTTGTTTCTTAGGTCCATTTGATTGGTATATTTTTTCTCAACCTTTTACTTTGAGACAATATCTGTCTTTGGGGTTGAGATGCGTTTCTTGTATGCAGAAGAGGGATGGGTTCTGTTTTCGTAGCCAATCTGTTAACCTGTGCCTTTTTATGGGTGAGTTGAGTCCATTTACATTAAGGGATATTAATGACAGTGGTTGCTATCTCCTGTTAATTTAGTTTTCATCGTTGGTGATGTTAATTTGTGCATTTTTTTCTTCTTCTTCAGGATTTGCTGTAATGAGATCTTCAATTGTCTGCGTTTTTGTTGGTGTAGCCATCTTCCTTTGGGTTGGAGTTTTCCTTCTAGTATTTTGTGTAGGGCTGGGTTTGTGGCTGGGTATTGGTGAAATCTAGATTCATCATGGAATATCTTGTTTTGTCCTTCTATGGTGATTGACAGTTTTGCTGGGTACAGTAGTCTGGGCTGGCATCCATGTCTCCTAATATCTGCATAATGCTTGACCATAACCTTCTGGCTTTCATTGTCTCCACTGAGAAGTCAGGTGCAATTCTGAAAGGTCTACCTTTATATGTTACTTGTCCTTTTTCCTTTGCAGCTCTTAATATTCTTTCTTTATTCTGTATGTTTAGTGTTTTGATTATTATGTAGTGAGAGGACTTTTTTTTTTTATCCAGTCTATTTCTCGTTCTATAAGCTTCTTGTATCTTCATAGGCATATCTTTCTTTAGGTAGGGAAAGTTTTCTTCTATGATTTTGTTAAATAAACTTTCCCTGCCTTTGAGTTGACTTTCTTCTCCTTCTTCTATACCTATTATTCTAAGATTTGGCCTTTTTATGTTGTCCCATATTTCATGGATATTTTGGGTTAAGCTTTTGTTAGATTTAATGTTTTCTTTAACTGTTGAGTCTATTTCTTCTATTTTATCTTCAGCACTTGAGATTCTCTCTTCCATTTCTTGTATTCTGTTGTTCATTCTTGCATTTGTGGTTCCTGTTCTTTTCCTCATGATTTCTGTTTCTATAATTCCTTCAGTTTGTGTTTTCTTTATTTTTTCTATCTCAGTGTTCAAGTCCTGAATAGTTTCTGTTATATGTTTGAGTTCTTTTTCTTGGTTTTCTTTAATGATTTGTTGATATCTTCCAATTTTTTGTTTGTTTTTTTCCTCCATTTCTCTAAGGTAATTTCTCATTTCATCTTTAAGAATTTTAAACATTCTCTTGAGGTTATTTTTTAGATCATTTTTTTCTGGTTCATCCATATTTGGTTGTTCAGGTCTTACTTTTGTAGGGTCTTTAGGTTTTACTGGTATTGTGTGGCTCTTTGTGGTGTAGCATGTGATCTTACCTTTTCTACTCATCTTTTTCTCTAATAGGTGTAGGTGGGGCTGTCTGAGATTTGGTTGAATAATCTTCTAGGTGCCGGTGAATCCAAAGCTGAGATGGTTTTCCTTGTGGTACAGTCAGTGTCACAGTTCTAATTACCCCCATTGGTTATTCCTGTTCCTGGACGTAGCTCAGTGTTCCTGTGCTTTGGTCTGCTCCCTTGGAGTTTGCTGTCTCAGGCCTATTTTGGCCTAGGCTGCTGGCTTTGATTTGTTTCTGTAAATATTGGACTGGATCTCCTCTTGCAGAAGTCCTTGGCTTGGAGTTAGACCTGTTCTGGTGGCAATTGCTGACTCTGGATCTGGTCGCTGGGTCAATCCTGATCTGCCCATGTCCCGGACTGGGTTTGCTCCTGGCTTCTGCTCCTGGTGGAGCTTGTTCTCTCTGTGTCTTAGGTAACTTGTTCAGTCCCACTCCGGTTCCAGTGGAGGTCACAGACTCTGAGTCAGGTCGTTGGCTCAATCCTGGTCTGCCAGTGTCCCAGGACTGGGTTGGCTCCCAGGGCTGGATTTGCTCCTGGCTTCTGCTTCCGGTGGAGCTTGTTTCCTCTGGCTCTCTTGCCCTGAGATTTTAATTGAGTAGTGCACAGGGTGAACTCTTGGATTTTTACTTACAAACCTTCCTGGCTCGTTGAGGGATCTCACTGCTGAGGCTGGCCCTGCAGGTGGGCTGGGCAACCTGAGGTCCCAGAGGAAACAATGTCAGGTCCAGTGGAGAACATGGGCTCCTGTGTCCGTGCAAAGATCCTACTGAAGAACCTCATGGGGAGGAGTGTAATCAAGTGACCTGGGATTTCTGAGGGTTGAAGACCCTGTGGGGCTACTGGGCCCTGGAAAGAGCTGCCACTAGCTCCTATCCTTTGGTGTCACAGGTCAGAGCTGCATCCCTGATGATAGGGAAAATGCCAGGTATCTGGGTTTTCCTATGGCCACTCTAGATTGGCAGGCATTTCTTTTTTTTTCTTTTTAATTAAATGTGTGTGTCCAGATATATTTTTTGTGTTATATGTATTATATGTGTGTGTGTGTGTGTGTGTGTGTGTGTGTGTGTGTGTGTGTAGGTATGGTAGGTGACTTTAATTATCAACTTGATACAATCTAAAGTCACTTGGGAAGAGACTCGAACTCTGGCCCAGGTCCAAGATTAATGGGGCCATCAAGTTGGTGCAGGTGCCCCAGGGTGCCTGATGGTGAGGGCAGGTGGCCTCGCTGTGTGCAGAAGTGATGAAGAGTGGGACTAGGAAGCCCCTTGTAGTTTCTGCCTCAGCTACCGGGTGACTGCAGCCCAGTGTTGTTTGGAAGTGGCCAGGTGGGCTAGGACTGGGCCTGGGGTAGCTGTAGCCTGAGGCCTTGAAGAAGGCTGACGTTGTGGTATGTCCACATGGAGACAACCATGTTTGGAAATTATCTAAAACTCACTGTCAGCTGAGGGCCTGGACAGTGAGAAAGGAGCCTGGGTATCCCTCAACCTTTCAGGTGCAGTCTTAGCACACAGTGTGGTATTTGAATCCCTGTAGAGAAGGCAGAGCAGTGGTCATGTTAGGTGAGCTGGTTCTCCTGGAGTACCCCAACTCAGGAGCACTGGCTGGGTGCCTGTGCTGATACCCACTGTGTCCCTGTGAGTGCTGCTGCTGTGTGCCAATATGTTACAAGGCCAGAAGACGACCTGGCTTTACACATGGTGGCCCTGGAACACGTGGTGGGCAGAAGGTGCACCTGGTGGAGCCTGTTGCTGCCTTCCCCCTGTGAGGACAGGTAGTGCATCACTGGAGTGTGGGGAATGTGTTTTCATTCGTGGACAGACATGAAGTAGCACTGTGGACAGTGACATCCACCAATGTGAATGACTGACAGTGGATTTACCTTGCATTATAAAGAACCTTGTTAGGTATCTGTTGCCCACCCTCCCTCCTCTCTCCCCTCCTTCCACTTAGTCACTCATGCTTCTACCTACTCACTTACCCCAGCCATTCATATGTTCATCCATGCACAAACAGTCCTCCTACACACTCACCTATCCACCTATCCTTTATCATCCATCCTCACACCATCCTTCCGCTCATCCTCACGTCTGTCCATCCAGCTGTCCATCCACTCACTCACCCACCACTCACTCACCCGTTAACTCAGACATCTCATCCGTATTTACCTCTCATCCATGCATGCGCTGACTCGGGCAGCTGTTTGTGTCTCATCTCCTGCTCCACCTGCCTACCCACATATCCCTCCATCTGTCATCCATTGCTCGCTCTCCTTCCTTCCTCCTCCCTCTCCTTCTAGAGGGATGGAAACCCCTTTACTGCTATTCTTGGTTTTCTGCTTTGTGCCTCTGTGGCTTCAGTGACAAAAGACTGATCCACACAAGAAAAGACTGTTGACACAGCAGCCTCCCCATCCTGGGCTAAGCCTCTGTGAATAGTGACTCAAAGGCTTGTTTGGAGCTCCTGCTTCGGGGTAGCATCTGGGCAAAAGAACAATGAAAATGAGAGAAGGGACTTAATCTCAGGTGACAGTCTGTGGGACAGCCAGCACAGGGAGAGAGGCCACTCAGAGCAGCCTGTAATGTGGGCCCCCCTGGGCTCTCTGTCCTCTAGATGATGAGTATCAAAGTTGTTTCTAGAAGTGGACCTTTGTCCTCCCTGGGTAACTACAACACACAAGAGACACTTGTGTGTTCAGCTTTTCCAGAGTTTGACAGTGGTCCTATTAGTCTGGGCCCTTCCGGTGAGCCTGTAGCCCTGTGGAGCTGGGCATTCCTAACTCTGCCCTTCTGACAGGTGCCTTCTGAGATGCCAGACTTCCTTACCATTGATGCCTCCCTGGCACGATGTCTTGTGAATCTGTTCATCTGTCTGTAGGACTGTCCTATGTCTTCCCATCCACGGGCATAAGAGGTTGTGTGGCTCTTTCAGCAAGTTTCCTCCCCTTTGCCCAGAGTCATGTTTGGGGTCACCCATGCAAAGCTCAGGCTCCATTTGTGCACAGCTGTAGAGCCTGTGGTCAGAGGGGACCACAGCTTGACCAGGCAGTGCCTGAGTGATGAGGACGACCATGTATTCCCACTGGCCCAGGGCATCCCAGCCCACATGACCTTCACCTTGACAGAGTTTCCATACAGGTGGAGTTGCTGGTATGATGTGGCACATTCCCTGCCAGGTCTCAGAAATCCCCCAGTTTAAACATTTATCCTAGGGATGGGGCAGTGACACCTCTGTAGCCACCAAATACAGGATGGCTTTTCTGGGTTCTGTTGGCACTTTGCTTTTATATCCCGATCTTGTAGCCCAGGCTGACCTCAAACTCATTATGCTGAGGTTGACTCTGAACTCATAGCCCTCTTGTCTCCACCTCCTAAATGCTAGCATTATAGGCTTATGCTGCCACACCTGGCCATGTTGGTCTTCCTAGTGCTCACTTAAGGCCCTGCTCTGAGGTAGCTGTCTACAGCCTGACCGGGGTTTTGCACTGGGGCTGTCTCTGCATTGGCTCTAAGGAAGGGGCTCCCCAAGCTTCTGCTTTGGGGACCCCCGACTCCAGCCTGCTCAAGACTTGGGTCTCTGTTCTGCTCTTGGACCTGGCAATGATCTTTCTGAGTCTATCTTCATCTTTTTGTGCTATTTTTATTCTCTGCTGCTAGCCGCTCTATGTTTGAAGTAGGGGGTTATTACAACATAACTTGCCGCCTCCTGACCCGGTGCCTGCATTCCTTCCCCTCCTGCTGCCACCCTGGCCTCAAAGAAAAACCAGAAGTAGCTGTTCCTCCTATGTGGGCAGCTTCAAACTACCACTGCTGCCGTCCGGTAAATTCCCATAGTTGCAGCCGCTGATGCAGCCAGCTGGGACTCCTTTAGAGCAGCATCAGCACAGTGTGAGGGACCTCCCTGGTTCTGGTCCTGACTGATGCCTCTGCCCAGGCCCAGGGGAGGAGGAGAGAGGTGCCCAGTTCTTTCCACTTTTAGGGATCTGATATACAAGCACATGGGTGCCATGGACTGATGACGCCATGGACTGGTGATCACATTGGCAGACCCAGGAACTAGTCTCCATGGGCCCCTGGGTCCTCTCAGTATTCATATTTATTTATTCATCTCTCTCTTTCCTTTGCAGAGATCCAGGCACCATGCCACGCAGCCCCACATCCAGTGAGGACGAGATGGCCCAGAGCTTCTCTGACTATTCCATGGGCTCAGAGTCAGATAGTTCCAAAGAAGAGACCATCTATGACACGATCCGGGCCACCACAGAGAAACCAGGCGGTCCGAAGATGGAGGAGATCCAGGGTAACACCTTGGTGATTCGAGTGCTCATCCAGGATCTGCAGCAAACGGTGAGTCCCTGTGCACGGCAGCATGCGCGTCCACGCTCTGCTTGGATGTCTGTGTCTAGCGGCAAAAAGTGGGGGATTGTATGCATGCCTCTGCCCGATGTTTCTCCCTGTTCTCCTGTATCTACTGGGATTTGAGAACTGCATCACCCCGACTTGACTTCGCCTCATTCTACTCCCTCCCCAAAGTCCCTCTTCCAAATATCATCATTAAATTTAGTTCCCATACTTTTCATACTTCCCTGCCCACTCTACCTCCCCTCACTTTTCTTCCATGTCTCACCTCTACATTCCCCCCATCTGTACCTTCCCCCCACTGCCCCCACCTCTACCTTCTCGACAGAGATTAGATTTGAAACCGGGAACACTAGGGGGGTAACCAAGCCATGTCCAGGCCATACAGTAAGCGCCTTCTGCTAGGTCAAGCCTCCAAGCCTCAGGTCTCAGAGTTAAGGGCCCACGGGAGCCATTTCTAGTCTTACAGATGAAGCACAGTGGTGAGCACATCGACTCAGCAGACACAGTAGCCTGCTGCTCCTGTCAGCTGCTCTCCCCTTCCCAGGACGAGGTGGGGAGTCTGGTCTGAGTGGATCTCACTTCCCCACACTACTCCAGTCACTATCTGCTTGTCCCTCATTCCTGGGCCCAGCATCATTTCCTGGGATGTCCTCAAAGTCCTCAGGCCACACTGATCACCCTGCTCTGTCCCTGGGGATGGACTTGTTCCCCCTGGATGTTGGCTTTTGCTGCTTGGGTTGGGGAGAAGAGGCAAGCTGGATGTGATGGATGGCCATGGATGTTGTCTTTATACGTGACTTCCCAGGAGGTTCCTGGGCCTGGTGTTTTCTCATTTTTCTCTGCCTTTCTCCTTCTTGTTCTTCAACTCCTTGGGGCTTTTCTGATGAAACTGGAAGCTCACAGCAGAGATAAGCCTCAGTTCCCATGAGGGGTGGGATCTGAATTGTTGGTGCTTTGCTAGTCTGGAAGATCAGGCTCTGGCTCTGCCTGGTACATTACACAGGGTCATGCTACGGCCTTTGGAGAATCTGCTCCATGTCTGGGTGTCTGTGACAAGGGGAGGATGTCAGTTAATGACAGGCTAGGAGAGGCAGCGAGGAATGCACTCTGGGCTGACAGGATGAAGGAAATGAAGTGGGGTAGTGGGGTGACAGGGTGGGAGGTGGGGTGTGGCCAGGGGGTGGTGAGATTGAGTGGTGAGGTAGTGGGGTGAATCAGATGGGAGATGGGTTGTTGGGGGATGGGGTAGATGGGTAAATGGGGATGGGAGTGGAGCAGTAGAGTGGGAGATAAGGGAGGTGGGGGATAGGGTGGTAGGTGGCAGGGTGAGGCAGGTGAGGTGGGGTAGCATCTCTCTAAGCTGCCATTACCCAGCTCCTGAAGACAGGCTGTGGGGAGGGCTGCGTGGGTGCAGATCACACACACACACACACATACACACACACACATACACACACACGCACACACACACGCACAATTCATTAATGAACATCTCTGACATTATCCATTTGAATTTAAGTGGAGAAAAGCCAGTGAGGAAACAATGAACATTCATCTTTTTTGTTGTTGCTGCTCCAAGAAAGATGGTGTCTAAGGACATCTAGAAGGAAGCATTATTAAACCCATGAAGAGGTTTTCTGTTTCCCCTTAGAGTCTGCCTCTCTGGCTGTGCTTTTCCTGGGCTGCTTCTGGATTGTTAAACTGAGCTTGTGCTCCAACTCCCAGGCTCTTGGAACAGCGCCCCCTTCTGCTTTTGTCAGGAAGAGGAAATGGGAGATTCTCATCCAGGCAGACAGTTGGGAATTCAGGCTCCTTTTCTTGGTAGCTAGGCTTTTCCTAGGGCCTGGAGTCTTCCACATCCCCCTCCATATCTGTCTTGAAGGTGAGGGATGGAGAAGGTGAACTGGCGAGTATCCTACTTCTCTGCCTTCCCAGCTTCTTTAGAAGGGTCACTTATTTGCAGACTGGGTTTTGGAAGGTTTGGTGAGCAGTACTAGCTACTCAGGGTTCCCTCCCTCCACCCCCACCCCAAGCTTTGTCTGTCTTCCCTCTTCTTCTGTAAGGGCTCTGCTTGCAAACATTGCACACCTTACTTAACACTCAGCCCAGCCTGCACCCAAGTACCCCCAAGTCATCCTGACTCTGTTCCCACCTCAATACTCTAGGAAAGGCCAGAGGTGCCAGGCAGTGTTGGCACATGCCTTTAATCCTAGCACTTGGGAGGCAGAGCCAAGTGGATCTCTGTGAGTTCGAGGTCAGCATGGCCTACAGAGTGAGTTCCAGGACAGCCAGTGCTACACAGAGAAACCCTGTCTCAAAAACCAAACAAACAAACAAAAAAGAAAGAAAGAAAGGAAGAAAGAAAGAAAGAAAGAAAGAAAGAAAGAAAGAAAGAAAGAAAGAAAGAGAAAAAAGAAAGGTCAGAGACTTTGCCACAGCCTTTTCTTTGGCAGGTTCCTATTTTATTTACCTTGCATTGGGCAGAGTTCATTGTGAATGTGAATCCTCCTGGGCCTCATCATGTGTGGTCTGTCTGCTCTGTAAAAACACCGTAGTTCATGGGGATTGAGTCATGGATGCTGAACTCAGGGCTAGTGGCACTGGAACTCAAACCCAGGGGACACTGTCTTCTTCAGCTTAGCCTGCCTGCAGTCAATACCATCATACACTTTAGAACCCTGCTGGAAACCCGTTTATCAACAAATTAATTGATTCTACTTGCTTGCATGGTGTGTGTTTGTGTGTGTGTGTGTGTGTGTGTGTGTGTGTGTGCACGAGTGTGTGCACATGTCATTACTGTGTGGATGTCAGAGGGCAACTTGTAGGAATTGGTTCTCTCTTTTCATGTGGTGCTCAGGGGCCAAACCAGGTCGTCAGGTGTGGTATCAAGTGCCTTTACCTACTGGGCCATCTCGCTAGCCCTGGAAGTCTGTTTTAAGTGGAGGATCAGGGGTGGGGGTTTCACACAAAAAGTGTGAAAATCACAGCACAAAACATACGGCAGTATGGAGCCCTGTTTACAAAGCAAGAGCTGCCTGCCGCTGGGGTGCTAGAGGGTGCAGGTATGTGTTATGTGTGTATGTACAAATTAGATTTTTTCCTGCTTTGTTCATATCTGTAAATTAAAATATTTAGGAATTATAAATCAGTTCTCTTCAGTTGACTTATTTCCATGCAGAGCCCACAAACAGTGAAGGATGACTGCATTTTGCAATGTCTCTTTGTCACCTTGGGTTCAGATGCTAATTTTCCTCTTTCATAGTGTGGGGCCATAGCTGTTCCTCCTGGTTCAGCCACTAGAGCAAAACTGTTTGTTGTTATTGTTGTCATTGTTTATTTTCTGGAAATAGGGTCTCACAGAACCCGGGTTGACCTTGAATTCACTAAGTAGCTAAGGGTGACCTTGAACTCCTGATCCTCCTGCCTCCAAATCCCAAGTGTTGGGATTACAAGCATGACTGCCATATTTGGTCGATGGGGTGCTGTGGGCAGAACCCAGGGATGAGTTGATCCCTTGCTCCTAAACAGTGTTTATTATTTTTTAAATATTTATTTTTATTTTGAAATGTGTGTGTGTGTTTTCCAGAGGTGCCAGAAGAGGGCATCAGACCTCTTGGAGCTGGGCTGCCTGACATGGGTGCTGGGAGCTGAGTTCAGGTCCCCTGCAAGAGCAGTACAATCCCTCCAGCCCTGAACGAAGTTATTGATTCTTCCTGGAAGTGTGGGTTTGCTTGCCCTTCCTTGCTAGGTAGTTTCCTGGTGTTCTGTGTCATATCCTGTGTAGCTGGCCTGGTTGCTGTCTACGTCAGGGGAACCAGCTAGCCTCACTCTGGGAGTTTCTTCTCCACATCTGCATCTCAGCCTCTTTCTGTTGAGTTTTCCTGTCTCTGTGTCATGCATTTGACTGGGTGGGTCTGTCCCTGGGGTCTAGATCTACTTTGATCTAGAGTAGCTGTGATTGGCTAGCTCTCCTCTGTTTTCGTAGCTCTACACTGTTTCTGACGAGTACCCTCCAGAGCTGCTGTTAGACGCATGTTCTGATGTCTGATTATTTCCCTCCTGAGTATAATGTTGCTTAAGACAGCCGTTCCACTATGGGGTGGGTTTTCACTCAGCGGAAGGTGGCTGGCTCTCTACCAATCTTTCTCTTCTCTGCCTTCATTGTTGCCTAGGCCATCATCCCTCCCCACCCCACTGCAGCTGAGTGACCACAGCTCTGTCCTGCGGATCTGAGAGCACATGTGTGAATCCTCTCAGCTCTCTTGTGACTCAGATATATCATCAGTCTGTCGGTCTGTCTTTGCACATAAAAGATGTGGGGGTGTGGTGGGGGAACTTTCTAGAGGGCTTGGGGCAGGCATCTCCCCTTTCTTTTTCCTCTAAAGATGATTTTATATGCTTTTCCTTGGGAAGTCCCCTGACCAGAGACTAAGCTTCTTCTTCACTGTTGGGTCCCCTCCACCCCATCACTCAGCGAAGAGCCCTGCCTAAAGGGTCTCCCACCAGCTGACTCCAAAACCTGGTCTCCCACCCAAGGAAGGGAAAAAAAGCCTCAGTGAGGGGGAAGAGGCACTTCCTCTACCACAGCCTTCTGCATCTCTGCAGCTCATCTGATTGGTCCTGTGGTATCCCAGTTCTCCTCTAGGCACTTTTGAGGCTGGCTTCTGTATTTTGGCTCATTTATTCTGACTTACTAGGTTCCCAGGAATTGTATCTCTCAGTCTTGGCCTCCAAAGTAGAGAGCCCTTGACCTGCCATCCATTCCAGTCATCCTTCCATATAGTGTTTTAACTGGTTAATCTTTGTTTCCCAGAATTGCCTATTGACATAGGCGTGCGTGCTGTGGACTATAAGAGGATTCCAGAGTAGCAGACTAGACGCTGAAGATCAAAACTGGGAGGACAGAGGAGGTAGTGAGGGTTAGGCTGCCGGAGGCAGGTACAGACCATAGTATACCCCTTCCATGCTGGGGTCTTTCCCTTGGATGGGTGTGGGCCCACTCCACTCAGACAGGATGCAGCCTTGCCTTGAGCTGATCTTGACACAACTCATCCTGTGGGTGTGTCCTATGCAGGGAAAATCCCAGTGTGCCATAATTATACCCAAAGGTATTGAATGGCTTCTGAATGTTGACCTCATGAAAAACACATATTAAGGTCTTGAATGTGT